>CABHPH010078698.1:0-12964 GCA_902168325.1 Peromyscus nudipes
CTTATCCTGGTTGGTTTTTGTCAGCTTGATCCAAGCTAGGGGAACCTGGGCAGAGGGAACTTCATTGAGTAAATACTTCTATCTGATTGACCTCTAGACAATTCTCTGAATTATTGTCTTCATAAATGATGGATGTGAAAACATTCTCCCCAATATAAACAGTGCCACCCCTAGAAAGGTGATCCTGTGAAATATAAGAAATCAGCCTGAGCAAACCATGGGGACTAATTCAGGAAGCATCACTCCTCCTTTTCCTCTCCTTCCTGCCTCCTGGTTTATGACTAGTTTGAGTTCATGCACTTAGTTCCCTTCATGATGGACTGTGATGTCAAGTGTAAACTGACCTCCTTTCCTTCCCAAGTTGCTTTTGGTCATAGTGTTGATCACAACAGAAAACCATCTAGGGCAGACCTCCAGAGTTATCCCATGGCTCCTATATCCAACGAGTAGGAAAGACTTCTTAGGAAAAAGGCTTGTAGAAAAACAGTTCATAAACTTGTGTTCTGAACTGAGAATGACCAAAGTAAGCTTTTAAACTATCACTGCTCCATAGACTCTTCTTCAATGGAGCTGTTTGAGTACAAGATCTACAATACAATATACACCAATCAAAAGGTGTACCTGGACTGAACACTTGTACTTGTACTGAACACTTGAGGTATAATGAGTGCAACTAGAGTTTTTGCATATACTTAAATCAAATTTAAATTTATATTGTCATGTGTGGCTAATATTAACCTCATGGAACTACATTGTCTTAGCATTAATAGTCAGTAGTCTCATCAAGCCAGCCAGCAGCCTTAATTGTTGCATAGGGTTTACCTCATAGTCACTGCTACAGTAATCATCAGAGACAGCTTCAGGTTCCATCACACCTAGATCCATTTTCACTGAGCTGTGAGGGATGCTGGTCCATCTCTTGGACAGTTGGTAAATTTTTTAAACAGTTCGTTCTGGTCTCTAATTGAAGCATTACAAGTGGACTCTTCTACCAGTGACCTTTTCCCTTACATTGGCCCTTCAGGTGATAGGGATGCTTTCAACAAGATTGACATCTCAGCGGTTTACCAAGATGACAGTGTTTAGTTATATCTAAAAAGGTATCCAAATCAGAATCTCATTTAAGAATGTTGCACTGTTAATATAAGCTGCATAGCAGTCCTTTGCTTTCTTCATATCATAAAAGTTTTAATGTTTAGTCCTTCAATTTTCATCTGTTACAATATTTTATAGCTTTCTTGCTGATTTCTTCTTCAGGTCCATTTACTAATGTGTGTGTGTGTGTGTGTGTGTGTGTGTGTGTGTTTCTGTTATTTTTATTAGTTTTTCAGGTATCTTTCTGATTTCCCTTGCAATTACATTCCATTTTTATCATTGATAAAAAGAAGATTTGAGTAGCTCAGGTCATAAAATGCTTTCTGTACAATGTCAAGACATGAGTTTGATCCCCAGAACACATCTAAAAACATTCCAAGGACAGCTGCAAATGATCATAATGCCAGCTTGTAGCATGGAAGAAACAGGAAGAGACAGACAGGGGTCTCACTGGCCACCCCATCTAGCTTACTCAGCAAGCTCCAGGCAAGTGGAGGTCCCTGTCTCAAAAAGAATACTAAATGAAAATAATGTAAAATACATCAGTGGATCAACTCAAAATGTGGAACTGGACCTCCAAATTTGCAGGTACACCCACATGTGTGCACACACATATTCACTAGTTGCTCCCTTCATGTGCACATGAAATGAATATTATTTGTGTTTTAAAATTTCTAAAATTGTTTGAGATTCTTTTGTGACAGATACATACTATATCTTAGAGAATATCCCATGTGCTCTTGAGAAAAATGTGCACCCTGCTCTTGCATGCAGAGTGTTTGATGTACGTCTACTAGGTCTAAATTTTCTAAAGTGTTAAAGAAATAATGATGTCACACTTTCCCTTTCTTACCTGTTCTGTGCCCTTCTAGGTAAAATACTGAAACTCTCTACCATTATTGTTTAGTTGTATATGTCTCTGCTTGGTTGTCCCATTGGTTCTTTCCCATACTTTAGAGTTCTGACATGTGGTGAATAGTTCCTCACAGCTCTTCTATTTTCATTGTGACTAAATTTATGTTTGGAGTAGTTAAATCTTGCAGAGTCAAGTCTTTTTAAAGACATTGATTTCTTCTGCATTCTTCACCTCCTTCTCTTTAGCAGGGTCTCAGTATCCCAGTTGAGCTACAATTGGTACTTCTCCAAAGGCCTCTCCCCTGCTCCTTCCCAGGCTTGTGGTATCTTAATCTTCCCACTGGACTGCTCTTTGGATGCCTGCCCCAAGAGACTGGTTCTCCCTCAAATGGGCATCATGTCGTTTGTAATAAGCCTTGTTTGTGGTTTAGCTGCCTTGTTGTCTCAACCATTGTCATGATGTTTGCTGTTCTCCCACCGCGATTCAAGTCATGATTTCTGCTGCACTCTAGAATTCTGAATGAATTATTCTTGAGTTTCCTGTAGGTCTTGTCATCATGTTGTGTTTGAACAGGAAATGATTTCACTTCTGAGGGACACTGCAGTTTTCTCTCTGTTGCAGGATGTAAAGTCAACAAAAGGAATTCCCACTCCCCCTCCACAGTGAAACTAGGGTCCTAGCCAGAGAGCATCTCCCTCTCCCTTCAGTTTTTAAAATTTTTAAAATGCCTACACTTGTTCCATGTGATGCCTTAATCTTAGCCCCATATGCCTATGGTGTTAAAAATATAAATAGTGTATGTTAGGAACTAAATATTTAATTTTAACATCTATCGATTTTTCTACTAGGATACTCTTACAATCTACCATATTACAGCATTTTGCACTTATCACTATGCCATCCAAGGTGTTAAATATGAGGCTGGGGTCTGTCTCACAGCCACTACACCAAGCTAAGCAGTGACCTGTATCAGTTACAGACACAGCAGCTACATCATTGGAAACTGAGCTTCCAGGACTTTTCACTGAAGACATGTGTATATTATAATACATATATGTTTGAAGGAATAGTAATAACAAAATGTCATCAAATTGATATGTCTGCATTCTAGATGTTAAAACAAGGTATGGACACAAATTCCTGAAATGAAGCTTTGTCTCCAAACACAGACTGACAGATTAGAATGACAGTGATGTAGAGAAGCTAGAATATTGTTAGGACAATATTTAGTCCCAGGAACAGGCTTCCAATAAATGACTTCCTCAGAATGGGTTATGTTTTCCCCCATTCGACATCCTCCCAATGTTTTTTATTTTTTATTTTTTTATTTAAATCACTCAATGTATGTGCTATGTCAGAGCCTCCCACACACATTATTAATAAAACTCTAATCCTCCAAGCCCTACATAGAGGTGCACTGTAGTAATTCCCTGTGAATTTCTCAATCCCATCAATGTAGGCTTTCATAGATCTGTACAGATCTTGTCTGCTGGACCTGGGAACCCAAGGATCTCAAAGAATGGGGCGATCTACAGTCCAGTGCTGTAGACAACCTTACGTCAACTTCAGTGTGCTCTTGTACAGGAATGAAACAAAGAAAGCAATGATCCAAATAAGGTTGTTTGAGTTCAGAAAACACGTGATCTAAAAAACATGTAAATAAATGTCAGTAAGCACATACCAAATATTAACAGAGAAGTCCTTTCCTAGAACTTTCTCAGAACAGACCAATTTAAACACATTTGCCCAACATGTACTATAGATTATATCTGAGAAAGCATAAAAGCAAGGCAGAAGGCCATATCCAGATTCAGTGCACACTGAACAGATTGGGTTCTATATCCATGTTCTGACCTCCAACAAGAATAAACATGTATTATAAATTGAATGTAAATGTTTTTTGCAAGAGGCACAAAATCACATGCAAGAACAAACCAGGGAACAAAATTCACATGAGATAAAATAATTTCTGCTTTTTTTCCCAATGGAGCCTTTCAGTTCCCCAAGGAATTGTCCACCATGCATCATTCTTTTGATCATGTTCTGACATCAATGTGACATTCAAGGTTAACCATCATATAGATCCAATAATAGGATCACTAGAGAACATGGTAGTTCTATTTTCAATGTTTTGAAACTTCTTACAGTGATTTGCCTAGTGGTCATACTGACTTATATTACAATGAATGGTTTACCTCTCAGAACAGAGAGATATTTCATTAAGATTTTTATGGGCATATACTTCATGATTAGTAGCATTGAACATTTTTGTCACATACCTATTAGTCATTTGTATGTTTTGAGAAATGGCTGTTTAATTCTATTAAACAGTTTTGAATTTATTTGTTGTGATTGAATTTTGATTAAGGATATTGATCTATAATGTATCCTTTTGTCTTTTTACTTTGAATAGTTGTCTGGGTTTTCAATCAAGGTTATGTAAACAGTGAACAGTGTACTTGGAAGTGTTCTCTGTCTTTGATGCTGTATAATAAAATGAGGCATATTTGTAAGGTTCTTCAAATTTTTATTAGAATTCAGAATTTTTTTTTTAAATAATTATTTTTATTTCATAATTAATTTAATTTTTCATATCAGCCACGGATTCCCCTGTCCTCCCTCCTCCCATCCCCCAGCCTTCCCCCCAATGCACCCCCCCTTCCCCCCTCCTCCAAGGCAAAGTCTCCCCTTGGGAGTCAGCCCAGCCTGGTAGATTCAGTTGAGGCAGGTTCAGTCCCCTCCTCCCTGCACCAAGGCTGAGCAAAGTGTCTCGGCATAGGCCCGAGGCTCCAAGAAGTCAGCTCATGCACCAAGGACAGGCCCTGGACCCACTGCCTGGGGGCCTCCCAAATAGTCCTAGCTCATCAACTGTCTCACTTAACCAGAGGGCCTGGTCAAGTTCCATAGGGGCTCCTTAGCCAATGGTTCACAGTTCATGAGTTTCCACTAGTTTGGCTATTTGTCCCTGTGCTTTTTCCATCATGGTCTCAATATCTCTTGCTCATATAAGCCCTCCTCTCTCTTGCAGGCTGGACTCCTGTAACGACTCTGAGATACCATCTTACACACATCAGAATGGCTAAGATTGAAAACACTGAAGACAGCTTATGCTGGAGAGGGTGTGGAACAAGGGGAACACTCCTACACTGTTAGTGGTAATGTAAACTTGTACAGCCACTTTGGAAATCAATATGGCACTTTCTCAGAACTCTGGAAATCAACCTCCCTCAAGAACCAGCTATACCACTCTTGAACATATACCCAAGGAATGCTCAATCATATCACAAGGACACATGCTTAACTATGTTCATAGCAGCATTATTTGTAATAGCCAGAACCTGGAAACAACCTAGATGCCCTTCAACTGAAGAATGGATAAAGAAAATGTGGCACATATACACAATGGAGTACTACTCAGCAGAGAAAAACAATGACATCATGAGGTTTGCAGGCAAATGGATGGAACTAGAAAATATTCTGAGTGAGGTAACCCAGACTCAGAAAGACAAACATGGTATGTACTCACTCATAAGTGGACACTAGATGTAAAGCAAAGGATAACCAGACTGAAACTCACAAGGGAGTTTACTAGGGAAGCTACCTAGTAAAGAAGACCCTAAGAAAGACACAGGGATCGCCCAGCAACAGAGTAATGGATGAGATCTACATGAACAAACTGGGATTGGGGGGGGGCGGTTAATGGAAGGCAAGGGTCGGGGGAAAGTGAGCTTAGGGGAGTGGGAGTTCCCAGCTGGATCAGGAAGAGAGTGGGAAAACAAGGAAAGAGACCTCATGATAAATGAAGACCCCATGAGAATAGGAAGAAGTAGAGTGCTAAAGAGGTCCCCAGGAATCCACAAAGATACCTCCACTATAGACAACTGGCAATGACCAACTCTGGTGATGGGATAGCAGAACACCCTAACTGTCATGATAGAACTCCCATCCAGTGACTGGTTGAGGCAGACGTAGAATTCAGAAATTTGAGTGAGTAGGAAACCTACAAAATTTCACCAACTTGTTTGTTTTATAGTATTTACTTTTATCTCTGTAAATATTCCCTTTAAAATTTAGTCACATGCAAATAAAGCAAAATGACATAATCACCTCTGTTGTGATTACCTCTACTCATTCAACAGAAGGTGTCATACTGGAAGCCACATGCTCAAGTCTGCATCTCTCATCTTCCCTCTGCACAGTGATATAGGATAATGACTCTCTCTGAAACTTTTATCACAAAGGAACTTGTTTGGACAAAGTGATTTACTTGGGTCCATTCTGTAGTCACTGTCATATTATAGAAAGAGGCCAAATGTTCACTATTTTCTCCTTTCCTTCACTTGTCAAAGGCTACTTCATATTGTTCTCTGAAGTGAAATAATACCCATTATTCATTTGTCACACTGTTGGCAACGCTTTTGAATAACATAGGACTCTTGAATGATTCTACTTCTCCTAGAAGTTGGATGCAAAACAAATCCAAGAACACATTAAAATCATACACCATGATCAAGTATGCTGCACCCCAGATCATGTTAGTTTTCTTCTGAGAGGTAGAAAGGGCGTGGATCCTGATGGAAGGGTAGGAGGAGAGGAAGAAGGAGAAGAGAAATGGGAAACCATAATCAGGTTATATCATGTGAGACAAATCTATTTTCAATAAAAGGAGAAATATATAATCTAAATTAAAAAAATATAGAAATCTCTCTTGTCTCAAGACATCTTTTTCCTATTATGAGCATCACAGTTATTATGATGGCTACCACAAAACTTTGAAAATTGCTAAGGAATTAAAACAGTGACTATTCACTAAGATAGAAACATTGGAAGAAGGAAAGGCTCATTCTATGATCCTTTTGTTGCTACGGTTAGGGACCACAGAGAGTGCACACAGTAAACAGAGAACAATGTGTCTACCCTTAAAGATAAGCTAATGTCAGCACTAATCATCTGACACCATAGAGAAATTCCGATATTTTATTGAAAATGTCTTTTCTAACAAAGGTGTTTTGAAGAATGTGTAAAGTGAGACAGAGATAGAGAGGAACAGAACAAAGTAAATTTTATATTAGTGTCTTTTCCTCCTCTTCTTTCCCTCCTCTTCCTCCTCCTACCCTTGCCTTTTCCTCCCTGTCTTCATCTTCCCTGATGCATCATAATCTAATTGAATGTATTTCACAAGAAAAGAGTCATTTTAACAATATATTGATGTAGTTTATCCTTCTGACGATTAAGAAGAAAACCTACACAAGTAACTCTATAGTGTCTTAAAAATCATTTCTATTGGAGTCAACAACTATTTATGATAAACTTCTAAGGAATCAAGGCATACTCACAAAAATATCTTACTGTCATCTATTGTCTATAAAGGTCAGGCAAATATCTTAGTCATAATGAGTGAAAGAACATTGGACATTTTTATCTCAGATTACAGAAAAGATCAAAATGTCAGTGTTATCACTTGCATCTAAAATAATAGCACAGATACAATTCTATTAATAAATGAGCAATGAAGGACATGAGATAAAATATTTGCTGATAAGATTAGTATACAAATTCATAAGTAAAGAATCTCAAAATAAGTATTTAGACGTAATTACAATAAAATCTGTACATACACAAAGGGTAGTGGAATAGCTCCTGTATGTTAACAGGCATACAAGTGAATACAGACTTTATCTGTGTATGAGTGTTTTCCTTGCATGCATATAAGAACATTGTGTGCCTGTCTGGTGCCCTCTGAGGCCAGAAGAGTGTGCTCTAACCCCTGGAACTGAAGTCAAAAATAACTGTGGGTCATCAAGTGGGTACTGAGAATCAAACTCAGGTCCTCTTCAAGAACATCAGGTGCTCTTAACCACTGGTCATTCTCTCCAGGTCCATGAAACCACTTTTTAATGTATATTATCTCCAATTTGCACATAAACTCAATGTAATGAAACTAATATTCCTGAAGGAGTTTCTAAAGTTGATTAACTCAGTCCACAACTTATGTAGAAAATATAAAGACAGAAAAACTAAGAAAATGTGAAGGCCAGAAATGTGGTATTATATCTTGTGACTTGTTCTCTTTTGTACAAAATCATAGTAATTAAATCTGTGGGTGCTCTACATGCACAGATAGATACATATATGAATGAGACTTATTAAAAAGCCTACAGGAAATAGATCTTACCCACACACAATTTCAAAAACTAAAACAGACTTGAAGATAGATCACAATTGTTGGGCTGGTATTTTGTTTTGTTACTAAAATTGTGCTATGGGATATAAATTCTTCAATAATACCGCTTCTGGAAGCATGTTCAAAACAGACCTTTACTCTAATAACTTCATATAAACAAACCTATTTGCACTTCACATAGTGGGATTGAAAGTCATATGAGGGTAGTTCTATTTTGTTTGATAATTGTAAGCAGATGAGTGGATGGACATAGGAGCCAGAGAATCCTATGTGAAGTGCTGCAGACAGCTGAAAGTATCAACACCTAGGGATGCAATTTCAAAGCACAACAGATCACAGTTAGGCAACTTCTCTTTCTCTGACACATGTGCTTTAGCTTTTGTAAGAAAGCCAGGAATTATTTTTACTGTCATCTTCTCTCAATAATATTTCCCTGATGTTTAAAAGCTGGTGCTTAGGAGCAAATTCATTGCATTTAAATGAAGTGTGGTTGGAATATCCACAGAAGCTTCTACTCCTCTGTAGGAGTTCCAGATGGTGATACAACTCAGAATCCTCATAGGAAATGTCCTCTGCTAAGGCAGAAAAGGCATTGGTACTCTATATGGTAGGAAATGAAAGGGAAAGAGGATAGTTAGCATATAGACCGGACTGTTTAGCCTCTTCTAGAAAAACTATTGTCTCTTTGTGAGATTTTTGTAAAAAGCCTGTGACATCTCAGAAAGTTTCAGTGAATGAGTCATGAAGAGCAGCTGAGGCCACTCAACCTCTCACTTCTGCTTCCATGAGGTTTATGTTATGACATGTATCACTGTGGGAGGGGTATCATAACCTTGTTGACAGAAATAAGTTGCAAAGTCTTCAGACTCCAGGCTGCCAATGGTGAGGGAATAATCTGTCCCAGACCCACTGCCACTGAACCTCGATGGGACCCCATCTGCCAATCTATTTGTGTAATAGATCAGGAGCTTAGGAGATATCCCTGGTTTCTGCTGGTACCAGTTTAAATTACTGCTAATGCCCTGACTGGCCTTGCAAGTGATGGTGACTCTGTCTCCCAGAGATGCAGACAGGGAGGGTGGAGACTGGGTCATCTGGATGTCACATCTGGCACCTAGAAGTAGAGACATAATATATAGCCACATAGTAGAGCATGATACAAAAGGACTACTCCCAAATGCCAGTCAATACTAATCATAGTGTAACAGTGAAATTCCCATTATAGTTATTTTTTACCTGGAAACCAGAGCAGCAAGAGCCCAAGGAGCTGAGCAGAGGCCCTCATGTCCATGCTGAGTCCTGACTGCAGTGACAACAGTACAGGGTGTGACTGGTATATGAAGAAGTCCTCAAGGATGTGCAGTGAGTGCATGCAAATCACTGGGAACTAGGTAGGATGGGCACAGCTGCAAGGCTTGCTCATCTCAGTAACTGAGCACAAGTCCTGTGTCCCCAGATACCTGAGGTCAGACCACACATATGCCTCCAGAGACTGTATTTCTTATTTAAGTTTTAAGTTTTGGAGGTTTCTTTGAAAATTTCTACTGTACATAACCTCTTTTTAAATAATATGTTTCAAATATATGTTAATGGTAATATAGGTAAATATCTGACTGTCAATGAATATACAACAGAGGAGGGACTATTAAATCTTTAACTCACTCAAATAATTCCAATGGATTAAAAATATACTGTGTCCTCTTTGTGAACTGTTCATTTGTTTGGAGTGGTCATTTCTACAAATTAAAAGAAAATTTTATCAGAACCATTTAGATTTTATTCTTCTCTCATATATTGCATCACAACCAGTTTTCCTTCACTCTTCTGCCCTCAGTATAATCCCACCACCTCCCCTCTTCCCCGAGTCAACACCTCAGAAAAGAGCAGACCTCCCAAGGTCATCAACCAAACACAGCATAATATTCTACAATAACACCAGGCATGTACCATCACATCAAGACTGGATGGGCAAGCCAGTAGGAGGAAAAGTCTTCCACAGGTAGACAAAAGGGACAAAGTGATCTCTCTGAGCCCCCATGAGTCCTGGTCAGTTGATTCTGTGGGTCATGTTCTCATGGTGTCCCTGAACCTTCTGGATTCTCTGACCTTTCCTCTTCCTCCTCCACAGGACTACCAGAGTTGGGCCTAATGTTAGGCTTTGGAACTCTGCATCTGCTTCATTATTTGCTGTATTAGTTGCTGTAGTTTCTTTGATGACCTGTGAACTGCAGTAATAGCAGAGATGTTATGCATAAGCATAAAATGATAAATAGGAAATTCTCCCTAAAAGTTGACTTAGAGGAAAAAGCGGCCTTCTTACACATACACTAACTAGAGATGAGCCATACTAGCCTATGTACATTGGCTTCTGGATGTGTTCCTGGCCATGTATGAATAAATCATTGGTGCAATTAAGGGTTTTCTAAGGGTGTTAATTTATTTCAGTATTTTGAAACAGGTATTTGTTTAGTCTGATAAAAGTAGAGAGTCTCAGGATAGAGGAAAGAATTAGAGAAACTTAAAAACTAGAAACTGGATATGTGCCTCACAGAGGTCAAGGTGTTGGAGGAAGCAAGGAATGGCAGCTTCAGTGCACATCCCAGCTTGTCTCTGAGTCCTCGGCAATGAACAACTCCCTGGTCTGTCCACAGGGCAAAGGTAATGTGGTTGGAGTAAAGCTTTTATTTGGCTTATATTCAACATTGCTGGTCATCACCCAAAGAAGTCAGGACAGGAACTCAAACAGGGCAGGATCTTGGAGGCAGGAGCTGATGCAGAGGCCATAGAGGGAAGCTGCTTATTGGCTTGCTTTTCCTGGCTTGCTCATTCTGCTTTCTTATAGAACCCAGGACTACCAGCCCCAGAATGGTACCAACCCCATGTGCCCAAGCCCAATGGCTCCCCCATTGGTCACTAATTGAGAAAATGCCTTACAGCTAGATCTCATGGAAAAATTTCCTCAACTGAGGCTCTTTTCTCTCTGATAACTCAACCTTGTGCCAAGTTGTCACAGAAAACCAGCAAGTACAGAATCCATCTGTCTCTGACTCCAGTCCCTGAAAGACAAGGTTCCAGTAACTCTGACTCAGTGACTCCCACACACACACAAAATGTGCAGCCATGAAAATCTACTTGCTATAATATCACATGTTCATTCCATAAGTGGATCCTAACTTTGAGCCATCATATTTGAATGATTAAATTGGAGTCTGTAAGGCTGGAATTAGAAAGGTCTAATTAGAGAATGATTGAGAAGAGAACATGAAGGGAGAAAAACAGTAGAATGTGTGTGATGTGAAAGTAGACAGTAAGAATAGTAGGGGCCAAGAAGTTTAAGTGAGAATAGGACAGGGAATAGGGGAGAGGAGAAGATGTTGAGTAACCAAAAGTAAGTGTGTAAAAAAAAAATATGGAAACACACTATTTTCTTACTCTTTTTTAAAAGGAGAATCAATAATCAGTGAAGCACACTGCATGGTGGGTAATGCTCCTCTAGAAACCACAGGTTATAAAACAAACATTTTAGTGTTATGTATAGGAACCTCCATTATGAGAGAGGCCCCAAACCACAAAACAATACACTACTATCAGGTTTCTTGCTTGCCCATCAACACTAGGTCACAAATACTATTATTGTTAGAGATGCTATAAATTTTGGTTGCAGAAGACAGAGAAATGGAACTGCAATTCAGCTGTAAGTCACATCCTATCTGCTTAGTTTTTTTAGTTCTGGAAGTTTCTCTGCAAAGCCCTGATGTAGAAAAAATGTTATCAAAAGTCTTGCTCAGCTGTGTATTTCATCTACAATAATGGGCATCTTCTTTACAGGATGCTAACTGCTGCAATGATCCTCATATGGATAACCTAGAGATTTCTGGTTAGATCTGTGACCTACTCACTGGTAGAGAACTAGTGTCTGGTATTGCAAATCCATTCAAGTGTCCATGGCTAGAGATGTCATGCAAACTATGAGGTAGCATAAGATTGGTGTTTTTATGAATAGGCATGATATCATATTGTTCCCCTACTTATTATGTTTCTACCTATTGTCGTTGGTGGGTTTTACTCTTTTTTTTGGAAGGGGCACTACCCAGCTCCTAAATAAATCACACACAGAAGCATATACTTAATTATGAACGCTCAGCCTTTGCTTGGTTTAGTTTCTAGCCAGATTTTCTTAAATTTAAATTATCCCATCTACTTTCTGCCTCTGGGCTTTTTCCATTCCCTTACTTCTGTAAATCTTACTCTTACTCCATGGCTTGCAAAATAGCCAGGTGGCTGGCCCCTGGAGTCCTCCTCCTTCTCTGGTTGTTCACTCTTCAATCCCTCTTCACAGATTTTACCTTCTATATATACACTGTCTTCCTGCTATTCCTGCCTATCCATTCTCCTGTCTTGCTATAGGTCAATTCTTTATTAAACCATTAGGTGTTTTACACAGGCACAGTAACACAGCTTCACAGAGTTAAACAAATGCCACATAAACATAAGGAACACAGCTTCAAAAAGTATTCCACAACATTTCCCCCTTTTTGTCTAAATAAAAATAAAGGTTTTAACTTTATCATAATATAACTACATACAACAAAAACAGTTATCATGTAAGAATTCATTTACAATATGCAGTCCATTTGTAGTGAGCATATTCATAGAAAACAATGCATTATCTATCCTATCTTAGTGAATCCAAAGTTTTAAACATAACTGACTTTCTATCATTACTAAGGAAAACTGCAACTATAACTATTTAGTCTTCAACTCCATCAAAGACCCAGAAGAGTGTAATAGTATCTAACAACAAAGACATTTCACTGCCTGGACAGTCA
>CABHPH010078702.1:0-12854 GCA_902168325.1 Peromyscus nudipes
TTTTTTTTTTTTTTGTACTAGCAAAAGCTAAACCCACCATGTTGTGCAGCTTGGAGACACCACTGTGTACTGTGGCGGGAATCCACCATGCTGCAGGTCAAGCCCACACACTGCTGTGAACCCGCCATTCTGTAGCTCATGGCTTGCCTGAGAGACACAACTAGAAGCTGGTTTTAGCTCTGTTTTATAATCTCTTTTTTTAAGATTTCTCAGGTTTTAAGTGGAAACTCTCATCCCAAATTGGGTGCCAATTGTAGCTAGAAGTTTCTCTGGTCCCACCAGGCCCCCGCAGTCCCATGGCCAACTTATAAAATAATCACTCAGAAGCTTGTATTAATTATAACTGCTCAGCCATTAGCTCAGGCTTATTACTGACTAGCTCTTAGACTTAAATTAACCATAATTCCTATTTATGTTTAGCCACATGGCTTGGTACCTTTTCTCAGTTCTGCCTTGTCACCTTGTTTCCGCTGTGTCTGGCTGGCCCTTCCTCTTCCCAGAATTCTCCTCATCTGATTGCCCCACCTATTCTTCATGTCTGGCTACTGGCCAATCAGTGTTTTATTAAACCAGTGTATAAAAGCATTATCCCACAGCATTTTGCCTTGGGGCTTTTTAATCTTTCTTTCTTCCTTCCTTCCTTCCTTCGTTTCTTTCTTTCTTTCTTTATTTCTTTCTTTCTTTCTTTCTTTCTTTCTGTATATCTTACTTTCCTACTGCCTCCATGTCTGGCTGATGGCTGCTTGGCTTCTGGCCCTGGGTGTGTCTCTCTCTTTCTCCCTCATTCTCTTTTCCTTCTTCTCTTGAGCCTAGATTTCTCCTACTAATTATTCTCTGCCCACCAGCCTCACCTTTTCCTCTTCTGCCTAGCTAATGGCCATTCATCTTTTTATTAGACCAATCAGGTGCCTTAGACAGGCAAGGTGAAATAGCAACACATCTTTACATTATTAATAAAGACAGCAGAAACAAATGTAACACATCTTCATATAGTTAAGGTAATATTCTGCAGCATAAACAAATGTAATACATCTTTGCCTAGTTAAAATAATATTCCACAACATATAGTATTTGCCTGAGTTCCATGAACCATAAAAACATGAAATTTTCTTATTATTTAAAGGTTTTCCTCATCTTAAAGGGTTTTAGTGGGTGTAAGAATGAAGGGGGTAGCCGGGCGTTGGTGGCGCACGCCTTTAATCCCAGCACTCGGGAGGCAGAGGCAGGCGGATCTCTGTGAGTTCGAGGCCAGCCTGGGCTACCAAGTGAGCTCCAGGAAAGGCGCAAAGCTACACAGAGAAACCCTGTCTCGAAAAACCAAAAAAAAAAAAAAAAAAAATGAAGGGGGTATTTGTCAGCACATGTGTTTGTGGGAGCGGTTCACTTCTACATGCAGGTAAAAGCCAGAGGTTGATATTCAGTTCTTCCTCTATCCTTCTCCATCCTATTTCTTGTGGCAGGGTCTTCCACTGAACTTGACCCTCACCAATTAGATAGACTAGGATCCTTCTATCTCCATCTCCACAGCACTAGGATTATAGATACATGCCACCACTCCTTACTTTTTATGTAAGGATTAGGGATACAGACACCATTATTCATGCTTGTGAAGCGAGCAATTTCCCACTAAGCAATCTTCATAGTCAATATTTTTCTCTGCGTTTATGCATTTCTGCCAGTAGTCAGTCCTTTCCAAATATGTTTCAGAAATTGAGAAAGAGGGAGAGCGAGAGCATGGGCATAGATAGATGATAGATAGATAGATGATAGATAGATAGATAGATAGATAGATAGATAGATAGATAGATAGATAGATAGATAGATAGATAGGTAGATGATAGACATGGAACAAGGGAGACAGAGAGATAGACAGATGGTTAATAATAGAGTACAGGCTGATGAAATTACTTCTAGCTGTTAATTTTATCAATAACAAAAGAATCCTGATCATTTTTAATTTGCTTATCCACAAAAAGAACAAATTCTATCACAATTATGGTAGCAAATTTCCATTTTATAATTTGAATATCTTAATTATTTAAAAATATTTTTAAATGTCTGTTTTTATGATCTTTCCTTTTTCTAGTATACCTGGGGTTTTTTTTAAGCAACTTCTCCCTAATAAATAGCTTCAAATAGTTGTTAAATCATGCTTTGTTCTTCAACTGAATTATATCCTTTTTGTGAAACTGGAACAAAATATTTTAAACACAAATTTGTTCTAATAATTGTAGTTTCAAGAATCGAGTAAAAAGGGAAGGACAAAGATTTTGAGGCTGTGGCCTGAATTTGCATATCATTACAATATTTTCCAAGTAGGTCAATATTTTATTACTCTAGAACAGCAAAAAAAAAATAATAATAAAGCTCCTCTAAATAGAAAACAATTCATTGAGTAGCTGGGTATATATTGGACTATATTAATGTGTCAGTTTTGAAAAGAATTCATTATTTCCATTTTTAAAGAATGGATTACAATAGTATAAAATAGGAATTGAATTATAATAGGAAAAATGAATGAGTATAAACATTAACTCTGTAGCCTTGTAGAAGCTTGTATAACTTGTAGAAGCTTCAAGAGAAAGTAAGATACTGATGTCTTAAGAGTTTCTAAGACAGCAGAAAAAGTAGGAAAGGAGGCATATAAATAAAAAGAAATACATATCTAAAGTCACATTATATAACATGTAGCATTAGATAATCCTCCAGCCCTGAGATGAGCTGGGTGAAACTGAACAAGATATGGTAAAGAAGTAGAAAAAAATGTAGCTATCTGCAAGATAAAAGAATCAGAACAGTTCCAGAAATGGGAGGACATAACAAAGGAAATTGAAAAGAGAGATGTTAGCATATCAGAGTTATCTTTGGAAAAGTAAACATAATAACATACCAGAGGAAGGGTGAATTTGAAGGCAAAAACACTAAAAGAAGAGAGGTAGTTAAGAACAAAGTTACAGATGAGAAACAAATAATAATATATTAAATTAAAACAATTAAAGTATCAAAAATATGGTGCCAGATATAATCATTCTCTTCCCTCTATCTCTACTCCTTAGTGATCTCAACATCAGAAGAATGATACTTATAATTCAGTGTTTGACAGTGAATGACTTGCTTATCATGCTAGTATCACAAAATACCTAACAAAAGCAATTCAAGGAAAAAAGGAAAGGCATGTTTTTACTCCTAGCTTAAGAAGCCCCAAGAAAACAAAAGCAATGAAAAAAATTCAAGACCAGTAAATCAAAAGATGAGGAAAAACTCTAAAACAACAAAATAACAGGAATCAATAATTGCTGCTCATTGATGACACTCAACATTAATGCTCTAAATTTCCTAATTAGAAGATATAGACTAACTGAATTAGAAAAAAAGGTCCATCCTTCTGATGCATCCAAGAAACATAATTATGGGAAAGATATTCTGAGCAAATGGACCTAAAAGCAAGCTTTTACAAACATTTTAACATAGGACAACATAGACTTCAAACCAAAACCAACCAAAAGAGGTAGGGAAGCACTTCATACTCATCAAAGGAAAATCCACCAAAAGGATATTGCAATTCTAAACATTTATGCACCAAATGAAAGGGCACCCAAGTTCTTTAAAGAAACACTACTATAGCTTAAGTCATATGCTGACCCTCACATATTGATGGACCAACCTCAGTACTACACTCTAACCAATAGACAATTCATCCAAACAAAAATTAAACAGAGAAATGCTGAAGTTAAATCAAAGGGACCTATGGGTATTTAGGGACTGTTCCAACAAAACATGAAAGAATGTACTTTATCTAAGCAGCCCTTGAAACTTTCTACAAAATTGAACATATACTCAGACACATAGTAAATCTGTATAGATACAAAAAATTACGATAAGACTCTGCATCCTCTTTGTCCCCTGCAGATTAAAGCTGGATATCAACAACAGAAGCTATTTAAACTCATGGAAACTGAACAACTCACTACTGAATGAAAAATGTGTCAAGGCAGAAATTAAGTAGTAAAGTAAAAACGTTTTAGAATCGAGTGAAAATGGAACCACAAAATACCAAACCTGAGGGATACAATGAAGGCGGTGTTAAGGGGCAAGTTCACGCACTAAGTGTGTACATAAAACACTGAGAGATCTCTTATTAGCAAGCTAATGACACTCCTGAAATCTCTGGAACAAAAAAGAAAAAAAAGAAAAGAAAGAATACACAAAAGGAGTAGATGGCAAAAATATTCAAACTCGGGGTTGAAATCTATAAAATAAAACAACCAAACAAAAACATTGCACAGACTGAAAGAAACAAAGAGCTGGTTCTTTGTGAAAATCATTAAGGCTGATAAACCCTTAGCAAAATACTAAGAGATGGAGAGGGATAGATCCAAAAGAATAAAATCAGAGACGAAAGTAGATATTATAGCAGATACCAAGGAAATTCAAAGAATCCAAAGAACGTACTTTAAAAATCTGTACTCCACCAAACTGGAGAACATAAAATAAATGGATAAATCTCTTCATAAATATGGCCTAACATGGTGGTTTGAAAGAAAATGCCCCACCAAAGGGAGTGGCACTTTTAAGAGCTGTGGCCTTGTTAAAGGAAGTGTGTCACTATGGGGGCGGGCTTTGAGGTCTCTTTTACTCAAGCTTCCCTCAGCGTGACTGTCAGTTGACTTCCTGTTGCCTGCAAGATGTAGGACTCTCAGCTCCAGCACCACATCTGCCTCCATGCGGCCATGCTCCCTGCCATGATGATAATGGACTGAACCTCTGAAACTGTAAGCAAGCCACACCAATTAACTATTTTTCTTTATAAGAGTTGCCATGGTCATGGTGTCTCTTCACAGCAATAAAAACCCTACAATAGTAGTTAAGTGTATAAGAGTAGAGAGAGTTTTCATTTTAATTAGTATGTTTTTTCAGCTACAAGACTTTTATACTGCTACAAGCTATGTTACATTTTTCTGTTAGAGTGTTAAATTTTTCTTGTACTTCATCAGTGCTCATCAAGTTTTCTTAGAAAAGCTGTTTTAAATTCTCCATCCAAGAGTCTACTCGTGTTGATTACTATCAGGTCAGTTTCTAGCACCTTATTCTCATTCAGATATCCATTCTTCAAACTCTTAAATATTCATCTTTCAAACCAGATCCAACAGCCTAATAACTACATGGTCAGGTTCATCTTGGCAACAAGATCGTTTATTCCTCAAAACCAGTTTCCTATGTTAGTTACTTTTCTTGCACCTGTGATCACATTCCTGACCATCTGTGTGGTGATATTTTATTTTTGCTCTAATAAATAAAGCTTGCCTGGAGAGCAGAGGAAAAACCAAGCCATTATAAGTAAACACAAAAGTTATGCAATGTTAGCACATGCCTTTAATCCTATCACTCGGCAGACAGGGATCTATCTGGATCTCTGTGAGTTCAAGGCCACACTGGAAACAGAGCCAGGTGTGGTGGTACACGCCTTAAATTCCAACACTAGAGGTCTAGAGGTCTGTACAGACAGACAGGAAGTGACAGAGCTGGGCAGGAAAAGGAAGTGATGTAGCTAGACAGAGAGAATAAATCAGATGGCAGAACAACAAGGCATATAGGCATTGGTAGACAGGAAGTAAGTCACATTTGGAAGCTGAGGTATCAGTGAGATGAGGTTAGCTTGTGGCTGTTCCTATTCCTCTGATCTCTCTCAAGCTTTAACCCCTATATCTGGCTCTGTGTTTTTTATTTAATAAGACCATTTAGAAATTTGTCTACAAGTCTGTCTTCATGTCCTATGACTCAAGTATGTGGTCTCTTCGGTAATAGGGTGTTATAATCAAGTTCTGGAGGATAGACAAGAGCAACAGCAACAGCAACAGCTTGTAATATTTGGGAATGGAAATGTCCATAGAACCCCATCAACCAACAACTCAAAAAAGGTAATCCAGTCTGGCACTGGGCTTTGTATTTGATAGCCTATGGCATATAGGAAAGACCTCCCCACTGTCCATCTTAGGGCAACTCCACTTAACCTACTTTTAGATAAATATCTATATGCATTAGGATGATTCTACTGTAGTGTCTCTCCATGCAGCTTTTTCAAATGTATTCAGTAGTAGTTATTCTTCTCTATAGTCTCTCCTCCATCTGCTCTTTTCTATATTAATCAACAAGATTTACAAAGGAAGCCACTGAAGCTTGTATGTACAGCATTATTTGACTTTAATAGAAACTCTACCTTGATGATTGAATACATAGTATTTTTCTTCCTCAATACATAGAATTTATAAAATTATTGACATTTTTGAATGTTTAACATATGCAGCATCTGAAATAAAGCTTTAATTATCTGATACATAAACTCACCATGTTTCCCAAATAAAATATGACTTTTAATTTAAACCAACTAAGCTGGAAACTCAGGCCTGAAATGGTTAAGACATCAACATTATATAGCCAGTAAATGATGAATCACAGATGAATTCAAACATCTAATTGTACAACCTTGTGTTAAAAGGGGATGGAAATTAAGCACAAGGAAAGTCAGAATCCAAAGGGGGACATTTTCAGAAAAGTCTGAGCTTGTGAACTATGAAACTCTAATTATCCAGTGGAAGATTTCAGGCCACATCACTCATATCCTGGAGTTAACCCTGAGCTCAGTCTGTTCTCATAGAGATTTGCCATTCTGTTCTCAAGTTGTCTTTCTAAAAGTTTACAAATAAACGAAAAGTTTACAAAAGTTTACAAATTGCCAATATAATTCCAATTTTAAATGTATAATACACAGTGAACCGTAGCAGCCCAGATAAGATCACAGAGGGACAAAGAGAAGGTTCCTGGAAGAAGAATACATCAGATCACTCCATTTCATGCTTTTCTGCTATAATTTTACATTATACATTTCTCTAGCTCTTCATTACACATTACATTTAGTAAAAGAGCTTAAATAAAATTTAGTATTAGAGCAAATTATATACATATAAACATGTTAATCTACTCTAATAATTTCATTAAATATCATGACATTAAAGAGCAATAAAAAAAGACTATCTGCCCTTAAAATATATTATAGGCTTGCTATCTTTGTTTTTATGGCTGTGAGCTTATTGAAAGTTCTGAATAGCTGACCATAGGCCTATTTGTGCATACTGTGCTTCTATTCAATGGAAAATGAAAGGAAAGAATTTGGGACTTTAATCAAGGCAGAATTATATAAAAAGAGACCCCAAACCCCTTCTATATATAGCTCCAAGTCCCAAGCTGTTAATGAAAAGAGGTGAAAATCATCCAGAATAAAGGACACATGACAAGGTGTGTGATATTGAGTTAAACAAATTGTGATGGGTTTTAGTAAATTTTCATATGTGCACTATCTTACTAAAAATGTAAGTGCAGGCTTAAATGTATTTTCTTCCCAAATGCTACTAATATTTATGCTTTCTTCCTCATTTGACCCACTAGCTAAATCTTATATCCAAACTTACTGAAGTAGGAAAATTTATAATGGGAAAACGTGAGTCACCTTGTAGTTTATGATGGTTCTGCTGACATTATCTTTGAATAATGTCATTTCTTATAGTCAACAGTAAAGATTAAGCTTTTGTGCTGCAAAATAACTCAGAGAATTTAAGTGGTATGTGCCCTGACTGACTTCTGTTGTTTGTTTGTTTGTTTGTTTCATTTTGTTTTGGGACAAGATCTCACTATATAGTCTTTGCTGGCCTCAAACTTGCTATGTTGACCCAGCTGGCATTTAGCTCACAGAGATCACTCTGCTTCTGCCTTTCCAGTGCTGATATTAAAGGCGTGTGTCACCATGCCCAACTAGTGTCTTGACTTTGAGCAGCTTATGATCCCATTAGAACTAAATGACAAGGGTAAGCCAAATCCCCAGAATGAGCTCAGTCATGAAAATGTGTGTATACAGAGCTATGTCTCCTTGAGTCTGTCCATGGACTCCAATGTTTCTCCTGCTTCAGTTTTGAACTTCCAAAATAGTTGCTAGTGAAGTTCAAGTGAGTATTCACAGCACAGGGTTTAGCTGTGATCTGTGTATGATATTAGTTTTATGAGTCAAGTGTTCTGGCCAACTGTGCAGAGAATCTACTTGGAATTGTGTGGAAGTCGGGAACGTTTTCATTCTAAACACAAGCAGAAGAGTAGGACATCAATTTCCTTATGGTCCCTGAATGCTGCAAAATGCTAAACAGAATTTTATAAAGAAAATAAAAAACACAGTAACCTGGCATCTTTAACTCGTTTGGTATCGTTATAATGGTAGTGGGCCTTAGTGAAGCCTTCCATTCAGATTTTATTACTTTAATAAAACAACTTTAGTACATTTACAGTAGTACTTTATTATGAGTTACAGAAAGTAAACTGCCCTTGTCAAAATAAATAAAGCAAGTACATCTTAGCATCCATATTCCTGATTTTATAATGCTGCTTTTTAATGTTCATCACTACTCATTACACAATTAAGTTATTTCCCAGAGATTCTCAAGTCGTTAGTGTGAATTAGTACAGTATTAAGTATGAAATGACAAATACTTCCAAGAATTTTAAAAGAAATGTACTCTTAGGAACAGATTAATGGGAAGTAATTTATTTCCTTCTACATTTACAGCTCCCTCAATGAAAGCAGATGGACCACAAATATGCATTTCCTAAGTGGTCATTTTTACTTGCAAAATTGTTATCACAGCAATATTCTGGGTCCATTTCTCCAACATAAACTCAAAAAGGAAACCAGCATTCTGTACTGATAGAATCCTGAATTGAGTAACACCACATACAAACCACAACCCTCTCTGGGCAAGTGTGGTTGATTGTGGTGCCTCAAGAATGGTCCCATTGCCCTGGATGGTGCCTTATGAATATACCACCGAGTCATGAAGAATTTTCTGTGTAGAATCACTGTCTAAATGCATGATTCCATTTTCATGTATCAACAGGATAATCTACCCTCCATTCTACAAGTAAAAAAAAAATCTGCTAATCTTCCAACTAAAAAAAGTTGCTGCAGACCATTCTGCTAAACCTGGGCAGCAGCATCTTTATCTTCTAAGTCTTCTTTGGTTTAGCGTTAGATAAGAAAATGATAACAGTCATTATTGCAGAGGTTTTGTGTGGCAGACAGACTTCAGCCACGATGGGTCAGGGCACCCAAAGAGCTTGCTAACGTGTATTCTCATCTAAATGAGTGCAGTCTTCTTCCAAAACTAAGTCAATCTTTGCCCAGTTTTTGAAGACATTATTTTTAAAGATTTATCTTAATTCAAATTATGTGTATGCATGGTGTGTGTGTGTGTCGCGCGCACATGAATGCAGGTACCTGCAGAAGTCAGAAGAGGGTATTCGACTACCTGGACCTGGAATTATAGGCATCTGTGAGAGTCCCAACATGAGTACAGGGAATAAAACTTCAATCCTCTGCAAGAGCAATAAGTGCTCTTAACTGTTGAACCATCTCTCCAGATCACTTTTATAAGTACAAAAAATTATAGAAATATCTGTTTTTACAATAACATCTAGAGATGTTACAAAAGTATACATAATTACATAAAGTATAAAACATTAAAATATGTTTCAATTTTTTAATACTTTTTATATTATAGCTAGATGTTATTATTCTTTAGAAAAGTTTCTAGAAGGAATCTAAGTTCATATGTTCTTGTTATGTCTTAGAGAACAACATTAATCAACTTTCTTTGAAGATGTCTATTATTCTCCAAAACAACCCATTTTAATCAAAACTTTACTAAGTTATTAATGCATCACTTTAACTAAAGGTACAGTACTTGGAATTACATACCACAATCAATTCAATGTTGCAGTTGTACTTAGATGAATCAGTACACAAAACTATTGCTATCTAAAATAAGAGAGAAGTTACACAATTAAAGACTAATTTACAGTGAAATTTGACCTTATGTATCAAATGTCAAGCTAATAATTATGTTACTCATGTTTTGGGGACACTTTACCCAGTCTTCAAGCAAATTTCCAGCTCTTTATTGTCACTGCCTGGGGGGCCAGCCTTTGGCAGCACAGGGCTCAAAGGGAAATCCACAGAATTGATGCAAACTAGACTTTTCTTTTTTTTTTTTAAGTTTTTCCGTACTTTATTAAACCATTCTTTCAAGGACAATCATATATATAGTCAAGGATGCTAGAGTGAGGAAATCTTAGGTTTACGAGAGAGAAGTCACAAGATAATTCCAGGTGCTGTCGTCAGTGATGCTTCTTATCATCATTTGGGGAGGCCAGCAAATATTCAGCCCCTAGAGCTACCACAAATGCAGCAGACTTTTCTATCTGAGGGGTTTAAGGAAAAAGACACTCATGCACTCTCTTGATGGTTTCCTTCTGTAGCATGAATCTTAAAAGTTCTTATTAATAAAATCAACCTGAGGCCAGTTATTGGGGTGAACACTGGAAGGTCAGAGAGACAGAATAAGCCACAGCTACCTCACCTCGCCAGATCCTCAGCTGGTCTTGCTTCCTCAGACTGGAAGCCTCTATGTTCTCATATCCAAATGACTCTCAGCTGTACTGTTGCTAGAAGCCTGAATGCTTAACCAGCCCAATGCTTCTCCAGGCCAAATGCCTCCAGTTTCTGGTCCTCACGCCTTATACACCTTTCTGCTTTCTACTACCACTCCCTGGGATTAAAGGCTGGCTTTCTGGGATTAAAGGTGTGTATCACCGTGCCTGGCCGTTTCCAATGTGGCCTTGAACTCACAGAGATCCAGAGGGATTTCTGTCTCTGGAATGCTAGGATTAAAGGCGTGTGCTACCACTGCCTAACCTCTGTTTAATATTGTGGCTGTTCTGTCTCTGACCCCAGATAGGTTTATTAAGGTACACAATATTTTGGGGAGCACAATACCACCACAAATACAACTCAAATTTTTGAGGAAAGAATGCTGTATTCCTGATCTCTCCAAGACCTTTATCATGAAGGGGTGTTAGATTTTTGTCAAAGGTCTTTTCAGCATCTAATGAAATGATCATGTGTTTTTTGTTTTATGGGTTTTTTTTTAGTTTGTTTATATGATGTATTACATTGACAGATTTTTGTATGTTGAACCATCCTTGCATCTCTGGGATGAAGCCTACTTGATCATGGTGGATAATTTTTTTGATGTGTTCTTGGATTCAGTTTACCAATATTTTATTGAATATTTCTGCATCAATGTTCATAAGGGAATTGGTCTGTAATTCTCTTTCTTTGTTGCATCTTTGTGTAGTTTGGGAATCAGAGTAACTGTAGCCTCATAAAAGGAGTTTGGCAATGTTCCTTCTGCTTCTATTGTATGGAACCATTTGAAGAGTATTAGTATTAACTCTTCTTTAAAAATGTAGTAGAATTCTGCATCAAAACCATCTGGTCCTGGGCTTTTTTTGGGGGGCGGGGGAATTGGGAGACTTTTAATGACTGTTTTTATTTCTTTAGGGGTTATTGGTCTATTTAAATTGTTTATCTGGTTTGATTTAATTTTGGTATGTGGTACCTATCCAGAAATTTTTCCATTTCTTTCAGATTTTCCAATTTTGTGGAGTACAGGTTTTTGAAGTATGACATGATGATTCTCTGGATTTCCTCATTGTCTTTGTTATGTCTCCCTTTTCATTTCTTATTTTGTTAATTTGGATATTCTCTCTCTGCCTTTTGGTTAGTTTGCATAAGGCCTTGTCTATCTTGTTGATTTTCTCAAAGAACCAACTCTGTTTCATTGATTCTTTGTATTGTTCTCTTTGTTTCTATTTTATTGATTTCAGCTCTCAATTTGATTATTTCCTGGTATCTATTCCTCCTGGGTGAGTTTGCTTCTTTTTGTTCTGAAGATTTTAGGTGTGCTGTTAAATCATTAGTGTGAGATTTCTCCATCTTTTTTGCATAGCCATTTAGTGAGATGAATTTTCCTCTTAGCACTGCTTTCATAGTGTCCCATAAGTTTGGGTATGTGGTACATTCATTTTCATTAAATTCTAGGAAGTCTTTAATTTCTTTCTTATTTCTTCCTTGACACATTGGTAATTCAGTTGAGAATTATTCAGTTTCCACGAGATTATATGCTTTCTGTTGTTGTTGAAATATAACTTTAAGCCATGGTGGTCTGATAGAATACAGGAGGTTTTCCAATTTTTTTTTTTTTGTATCTGTTGATATTTGCTTTGTGACTGAGTACGTGGTCGATTTTAGAGAAGATTCCATGGGATGCTAAGAAGAAGGTATATTCTTTTTTGTTAGGGTGTAATGTTCTGTAGATATCTATTAAGTCCATTTGAGTCATAACATCTGTTAGGTCATTTATTTCTCTATTAAGTTTCAGTCTGGCAAATCTGTCCAATGCTGAGAGTGGGGCGTTGAAGTCTCCCACTATTAATTTGTGGGGTTTGATGCGTGATTTAAATTTTAGTAATGTTTCTTTTACATATGTGGGTGCTCTTATATTTGGGGCATAAATGTTCAGAATTGAAACTTCATCTTGGTGGATCTTTACTGTGATAAGTATGCAATGTTCTTCTTGATCTCTTTTGATTAATTTTAGTTTGAAGTCTATTTTGTTGAATATTAGGATAGCTACAGCAGCTTGCTTCTTAAGTCCATTTGACTGGAAAGTCTCTTCCCAGCCTTTCACTCTGGTGTAACACACATCTGTCTTTGAAGATGATGTGTGTTTCTTGTATGCAACAGAAGGATGGATCCTGATTTCATATCTATTCTGTTAGCCTGTGTCTTTTTATAGGTGAATTGAGTCCATTGATATTAAGAGACATTAATGACAAGTGATTGTTAATTCTTGTTATCTTGTAGTGGTAGTGTGTGTGTGTGTGTGTGTGTGTGTGTGTGTGTGTGTGTGTGT
>CABHPH010078702.1:17854-31554 GCA_902168325.1 Peromyscus nudipes
TTTTTTTTTTTTTTTCTCCTTACAGCTTATATAACCTAGCAAAATCTTTCAGGCAATATAAAAATTACAATGTGTTTACATTCTGTTTTTCAGTAAATGATTACAATGAATACAAATAAAAACCAGCATGTTTTCCATATCCCTTACATGATTAAACATTTTATGTATTACATGTGAAAAACAAATTATCCCAAGAACCCACATACATTTATATCCTAGTAACTTGTTATAGATTAACCGTGTAGACAAACAAGATGTTCTTCTCAGTCAGGTATTTTACTGGCAGGCTGTATTTTGCAGTTATTAAAAAAAAGGTCGATTACTTATCTTGAAAGATAATCTTATAAGGAATCACAAACCTAATCTTTTATATATGAAAAAGAATCAACCAACTCTACTTTAAATCCTCACTCATCAATAGTTTCTTATAGAAGGAGATTGATATATAGTATCATATATCAATGGGTATAAGAAATGAGTATAAGGAATTAATCATCACCTTTGCTCATCAACCAATCCTAACAAGAAAAGTACATCAGCTAGTAATAATTGGGTTGCTTTGTTCTTTTTCCCCTAACCTTTCAGAGTTCCGAACTCAACTATGTGTCTTTCTAAAACTTTAGATTGTCTTCTTGGGTTTTTTTTATCTCAAAGCTATTTGACAAAAACATCTTAGTCTCACTTTAATTTATTTTCAAAGCTTTGTTTCAACTATTATGCACTCCAAAACCTGTGAACATGTCTCCTAACATTAAGGTTAAAAGAATTTAAACTAGCAGGGCTACCAAGACTCAATATTTTTCTTAATTATTAACCTAAGTCACAGTCTAAATGGCTCCTCAATAGAAACTCATGTGTTCTAGCTGTGTGACACTTCCTTGTTTATATTTTTATCATCAAAACTCTATTTAAACTAATATTATTATTATCAATTAGACAGTACAGTATAAGAAGAAATCACCTTCATCATAATCTACTGGTAAAACATCCAGTAGAACAGGGTGTTTCCATGAGATAAACATGCTACATCTCCCCACACCCTTTTACACTATGCCAGATACCAGAGGAAGATGGCTGTGGCAAATATGTAAAGACAAAGCAGAAACAAAAGACATTCTGGAGTCTGGAGTCTTGGGACCTTGTCTGTCTGAGATTCACCCATCAGGGAGTTGCCTCCTGGTGGGCTGACACCTTGAACTTTAATTGACAGCTGCTGCTCCTCTGACAGGGCCACTGGCACATTTTTGTGAGAATTGAAATACTTGAAAAACTCTTGCTCATTTTGCCCAGGTGGCTCTAGTATGTAACCTTCCTGACAAGTTCAACAAGTTTTGCCAATTACTCTTCTGTGATAACTCAATTTATCATGTCTTTCTCAAGATTTCTAATTATACTATAGTTGGTCACTGTTCATGTTTGTCCTTCCTTCTATTTTTTGAGTCTCTGAGGTCAAAATAATGTTTGTTTGAAAGAGTAAGATATGGATAAACTGAGCACCTGAGGTAGAGTTTCAGAAAGAGTCTAGAGTAAGTGAACAATGAGAATAAACTATGAAACATCTAAAATCTGGTTAATGAGAATAATCACATGTGACTGTATATAGTGAAGGTATAGAAACAAAATTTACAAGACACTGGTATGCAAAACATCTGTGTTACTGCTCTGTAGGAGAAAATAAATGGAGGTCAACACTGATCATATCCAACAAAAGAAATGCTTTCTCATTCCAGAGCATCCCTTACATTTGTTCACATAGTCAAATGAGTTAACTAACTCAAATTAATAAACAGAAATCCTTAAACACATAACTGATTTACATCTGAAAGCATGACCAATTAGCAAGAACTGAGATCAAAATTAGACCAAGATCCTTCAAAGTGACTGTTTAATTGAGTGCATCTATCATTCCATGATGATGGAGCAATTTCTGGTAAATCTCTATGAAATAAAACAAGATATACTAAAGCCCTATTGCACATTTTTCATAAATCACTTACGTTTAAAGAAAAATGTAGCCGGGCGGTGGTGGCGCATGCCTTTAATCGCAGCACTCGGGAGGCAGAGGCAGGCGGATCTCCGTGAGTTCGAGGCCAACCTGGTCTCCAAAGCGAGTTCCAGGAAAGGCGCAAAGCTACACAGAGAAACCCTGTCTCGAAAAACCAAAAAAAAAAAAGAAAGAAAGAAAAATGTTGTTACTTACCAAGTAATTTTCAGTTAATAGATGCATAAATTAAAACCTTGACAAGAAAAATTGGGGGACAATGTCTTACTTACAAAATTTAGAAAAGTTGACAAATTCGTGCCTTAGAGCAAATGTTCACTGTATTTAAATGAACTCTTTACTTATAAGGTTATCTTTATGGTGTATCATTTATACTATAAGTGAAGATGTAGAAAAAGAAAAAGGAAGAAAAAGAATTTATATTTCACCAGTTCAGATCACTGGGCTCAGTAAAAGAATATGGATGAAAACAGATATCAGAAATACAATATAAAACAAATCTCAGAGTTTCAATCCCTTGTTTAAAGGGATTAAATTGCCTGCCTCCCCCAAGAGGAGGATATAGTCTACATACCAAAAAGAAAAGCCAGGGCTTGCTTAGACTAAAAAAGAAATCTACCTGGCAGCAAAACCAAAACTTATCACTTGGCCCCCATATCTGTCAGAGGAATTGCAATGAAACCCATTTCCCTTGGGCAGACCCTTTTCACAATCTTATAAAATTGCTAGAGATCATATAATGTAATAAAAGATTGTTGTTGTTGTTGTTGTTGTTTTGTAATACCGTAAAATGGGGTACCTTCTAGTCACCATTTTAAGGACTCAGGACCAAACATTGACTCAGATCTCCCCCACAGAGCTCACTGGGGATGCTCAGAGGAGCTGCAGTGACAGATCAGAGAATGACTCACTGACGCAGTGTCACTGGAGGTGAGCACAGGAAATGCTTGCAAGGGGGCAGAAGCAGTGGACAGTGACACAAAATCGGAGACAGAGATTAGTACTAATGTCTCTCCGGGGTGCTCTGTAAGTTATATGATTTATCAAACCAGTTTCCTTAAACTGAGGCTCCTTGTGTGAGTCGTAAACTGTTATTAGGTTTTGGGCCAGGAAAATAGAGCCACTTTATGTGTCAGAAGCATGAAGAATATATATATATATGTAACTATAGTGAATCATTGGAAGAGGTGGGAAGAGAAGGTCACACAAGTCACTACCATACAACCATCATCTTAGTGTGAACAGTTATGGGGCATTAGAAGCTCGCAGGGAAGTGCTATATCTACAAATAAATGAAAACTCCCATTGACTTTCTCTGCCTGACTCTATAAAAGGAACGGTTCTCTGGAGCTGACCAAGAAGCTGCTATGAACCCCTGCTCTCTACGCAGCACCTCACTGAAAGTGCCTTCAGAGATTCCTGCAGCCTTCTTAACCATGTAGGAATGTCTTTGTTGCCAGAACACAATGAGGAGCCACAAAAGGAGGCGAATTCTGAGAACATGAAGCCTGCCTGGCTGCTGGGCATTGTGAAGAGACTTGTCATAAAATCACCCAGCATCAATGGAAATACTGTTTGGGTTTCATTATCTGTAATAATAGCACAGCAAGTATCAGACCCATTAAAACCAATAATAATAGTGTCATCAGGTAGAATGACACTATTAGGCAACATGAGAGTACAAAACTCAGTACATGGTTCTAGGCACAGAAAAATTTTATATAAAGTAGGATTTGGTTGTCTTTTAGGAAAACATACTGGGAGGATTTTTTTTTCCTTCCTTAAAAGGTCTTTAGTAAAGCTACAATATTTAGGTCATCAAAAATTAGACAAGACATAAGATAAAAAAACAAGGAAAGAAAAGAAGAAAGAAAGCAAAAAGAGAGAGGAAGGAATTGAAAAAGAAAGGGGGTACATTTCACGGACTTAAGGCTAAAGCTTTTGTTCTTTATTTGGGTTTTTCACAGTCCTCATGCTGTACCTAGTGGGTGGGTAAGCACCTACTGTCTGTGCTGTTAGTGGGGGATGTGACATTGAGAAGGGTAATTTTAGTTATTAGTAGCTTAGAAGACAGAGAAAAATATCAGATAAAAATCACCATTGACAATTCAGAAAATTCTTAAACCACATGCCTAAGGCAGAGCAAATTGCAATACAAACAAAATATATGTGTTGAAGCTTCACTATAACAACGTTCTATCAACAAAACAGAGATGTGTGACATGTACCCAAAACAGCACTGTTGTGAAACAGTAACAAGAGTCAGAGGCAGGAAATACAACCAGTGCTGGGAATTCCGTCAGTGGAATCATGAACAGTACCTAACAAGATGCACAGAGGACATGGTCTCTGATGTCCAGACTCATGAGTATTACTGTATCAGACAAAGACATGTAGAATAAGAAAGCAAGCTCAAATTTCCCTCTTCTGAAGAGCAAACAAATCAAGGGAAACAATAAGAGCTTGGTAACTGCCACTGTTTAGGTCTAAATGTTTCCTCTTCACTATCCTTGAACACTTTCAGAGCACCACTCTGACTAATGACTATTCCACCAATGCCCAGCCTTGCTGACTGTGTGTGGGAACAGCTTTAGGGATCAAAGAATGAGGCGCAGTGTGTTAAAGGGTGCATTTACAATACAAATTAATCCAAATTAACAAGGAGGGCAAGCATTTTCCACATGTACACTGTACATATCATCAACTTCCCTGTGACTCTCTATAAAACTGTGGCATATTTGACCTAAAAGTCATATTGCTTACTCCGTATCCACAGCGTTTCCAGGCAGCCTTCAGTACGTCAATATCAGCAGTACATTCAGCATCAAGACATTTTCTTATTTGTTTTCAGGTGTCTAGATGAGCTGTTTTTTCCTCATGCACGCTGATACTTATTCACAGAGTAAACCAATATAAACCCGATTTCAATGGATTGTAACATCTGCTTTATTTGGAAACTTCCCAGTCACTCAGTGATGAAGGCCCTTCAGGGTTCTTGCTCCTGTTGTGGTTACTGACACTGCAGTGAGTTGACGCCACTTTTCTAAGCATGTATTTCCAGTGTCCTGTTGCCTTCTGAGTGGGAAACAAATATCACAGTAGCTTTAAAGTTCTACAGAATGCCCCCAATTCATCTCTAAGACACTTTATAGAACAAATCCCAGGCATAACATTCTTCACAAATACTTTCTTTTTAAACTTTATGTTATTCGTGTGTGTATTGGGACTAAGGGGTATGTGAGTATCACATTGTTTTATGTAAGGTATCCTTTTTGGACAGTCACCACACTATCCTAAGGTCCAAAGAGGGCAACAGAAACCAAGGCACAGAACACCACCCAACAAAAATAAGACCTGATATCAACAGCTGAGTCACTTCACTTATCCCAACCTCAGAAGCCTAGACAACAGTGAAAACATACAAACACCAACAGCATAGACAGTGTGTCTTTAACAGGACTCAGTAATCCTACTAGAATAGGCCCTGAGAAATGCAATACAGCTGACGCCCAAGACACGGATTTCAGAAATATGCAGACAAATTGATGGAACTAGAAAAAAATCATCTTGAGTTATGTAACCAAGACCCATAAAGACAAGCATGCTACATATTCACTCATAGGTGGATGTTAGCTGTTAAGTAAATTATGCTACAATCAAAAAACCCAGAAAGGCTGAGTATCAAGGAGGGCTCTAAGAGGGATGCATGGATCTCCCCAGGAAGGGAAAAATATAATAGATTTTGTGGGTGGACTAGAGGCTGTGGGAACGGGAACAGGAGTGATCGGGTGGGGGTGTGGAGGAAGAGAGTACAGGTAAAGACAACTCTAATTGGAGGCATTTGGGTATCTATGTAGAAACCTAGTACAGTAGAAATTTCCAGGATTGTACGAGGGTGACCCTGGGAAGAACTCCTAGTAATGGAGGCTTTGGAGTCTGAACTATCCATCTTCTGTACCTATGCAACTTCCAGTTGTGGGACTAGGACACCAACCCAACCAGAAAACCTTTGACCTATAACCTGTCCTGCCTGCAAGGTGTTCTGGGGCAATGTTGGCTCAGAGCTTGTGGGACTGACCAACCAATGACTGATGTAACTTGAGGCCCGCTAAGAGAGAAAACCACATACCTGACACTGCCTAGATGGCCAAAAACAGGAAGCTGGATGGCCCAGAGACCTAGGCTAGAAAAAAAATCAATTAAAAAAAGGAATAAGTTCAAGGACCTTAAAGAGGACATAAATAAACCCATCAAATGAGTATATAAAAACAAAAACAATGGAATGAAATAATAAAAATAGTTCAGGACAGGAAAGTGAAAATTGAATCACACATACACACACACACACACACACACACACACTCACACACACACATACACACACAGCCAACAACAACAATATCATAACAGGAATAAACAGTGGTCATTAATTATTAACAATATTAATGGATTCAATTCTCTTCAAACCAAAATTAATCAAAAGAGATGGACATTTCATACTCATTAAAGGAAAGATCCACCAGGATGGCATCTCAATTCTGAACATCTATGCCCTAAATGTAGGGGCACCCATATATATAAAAGAAACATTACTAAAGCTTAAAACACACATTGAACCCCACACATTAATAGTGGGAGATTTCACCACCCCACTCTCACCAATGGACAGGTCATCTAGACAGAAACTAAAGAGAGAAATAATGGAACTAACAAACATTATGACTCAAATGGACCTAACAGATATTTACAGAACCCAAACATAAAAGAATATGCCTTCCTCTCAGCACCTCATGGAACCTTCTCCAAGACTGACCATATACTCAATCACAAAGCAAGTCTCAACAAATACAAGAAAATTGAAATAACCCCCTGTATCCTATAAGACCATCATGAATTAAAGTTGGATATCAACAACAGAAACAATAGAAAGCCTACAAATTTATGGAAACTGAACAACTCTCTACTGAATCACCACTAGGTCAAGGAAAAAATAAAGAAATTAAAAACTTCATGGAATTCAATGAAAACGAATGCACAATATACACCAACTTATGGAACACAATGAAAGCAGGGCTAAGAGGAAAGCTCATAGTATAAATACCTGCATAAAGAAATCAGAGAATTCACACACCAGTGACTTAACAGCACACCTGAAACTCTAGAAGAAAAAGAAGCAGACACACCCAAGAGGAGCAGATGGAAGGAAATAATCAAACTGAGGGCTGAAATCAATAAAATAGAAACAAAGAGAACAATACAAAGAATCAATGAAACCAAGAGTTGGTTCTTTGAGAAAAAATCAACAAGATAGACAAACCCTTATCCAAACTAACTAAAGGGCAGAGAGAGAACATCCAAATTAACAAAAACAGAAATAAAAAAGGGAGACATACCAACAGACACTAAGGAAATCTAAAGAATTATTAGGTCATACTTCAAAAACCTGTAATCCACAAAGTTGAAAAATCCAAAAGATAAGGACAATTTTCTCAATAGATACCACTTACCAAAGATAAATCAAGATTAGAGAAACAAGTTAAATGGATCTATAACCTACAAAGATAGAGAAGCAGTTATTAAAAGTCTCCCAACCAAAAGAAAAAAAAAAGCCTAGTGGTTTAGCACAGAATTCTACCAGACCTTCAAAGACCTAATACCAATACTCCTCAAATAATTCCATAAAATGGAAACAAAAGGAACATTGCCAAATTCATTTTATGAGGCCACAGTAATCCTGATATGCAAACCACACAAAGACACAACAAAGAAAGAGAATTACAGACTAATTTCCCTCATGAACATATGTGCAAAAATACTCAATAAAATACTCACAAACCAAATCCAAGAACACATTAAAAAATATCATCCACCAAGATCAAGTGGGTTTTATCCCAAAGACACAGAAATGGTTCAACATGCGAATATCTGTCAATGTAACCCACCATATAAATGAACTGAGCCAGGAGGTTCAGCACTTGGGAGGCAGATCCAGGCATATCTCTGTGAGTTCAAGGCCAGCCTGGGCTACAGAGTGAGATCCAGGACAGGCACCAAAACTACACAGAGAAACCCTGTCTCAAAACAAACAAACAAACAAATAAATAAATAAATAAATAAATAAATAAATAAACTGAAAGAAAAATAAAAACATGATCATCTCACTAGATGCTGAAAAAGCCTTTGACAAAATCCAGCACCGCTTCATGAAAAAAGTCTTGGAGAGATTAGGGTTACAAGGAACATACCTAAACATAATAAAGGCAATGTGCAGCAAACTGATAGCCAACATCAAATTAAATAAAGAGAAACTTAAAGTGATTCCACTAAAATCAGGAACAAGACAAGGTTGTCTCTCTCTCTCTCTCTCCATATCAATTCAATATAGCACTTGAAGTTTTAGATAGAGCAATAAGACAATTAAAAGAGATCAAGGGTGTCTACTAAGCCCCAGGTTTCAAACAGCCAATTCATGCACTGAGCACAGGACCCGGTCCAACTGCCTGGATGCCTCCTAAACCGATCAAGCCAATCAACTGTCTCACCCATTCAGAGGGCCTGATCTAGTTCAGGGCCCCTCAGCCATTGGATCACAGTTCATGTGTTTCCAGTCGTTTGGCCACTTGTCCCTCTATTCCATCCATCCCTGGTCCCAACAACTCTAGCTCACATAAACCCTCCTCCTTCTCGCCAACTGGACTCCCGGAGCTCCACCCAGGGCCTGACCGTGGATATCTGCATCTAGTTCCCTCAGTCACTGGATGGGGTTTCTAGTATGACAATTAAGGTGTTTGGCCATCCTATCACCAGTGTAGGTCAGATCGGGCTATTTCTCGACTATTGCCAGCAGTCTATTGTGGGGGCATCTTGGCTCAGCCTGGGAGGAGGGGACTAGACCTGCCTGGGCTGAGTCCACCAGGTTGATCTCAATCCTCGGGGGAGTCTTTGCCCTGGAGGAGATGGAAATGGGGGGTGGGCCGGGGAGAGGGGGGCGGGGTGGCAGGAGGGGTAACGGGGTGATCTATGACTGATATGTAAAGTTGAATTATATTGTAAAATAAAATAAAATAAATTATAAAAAAAAGGAAAAAAAACAAAGAAAGAAAAGGAAAGTTAATTGATATCTGTAGTATACATTACAGGAATAAATTTCAGGTTAAAAATTACTGAGCAGTTATACTTAGGAATATCTATGTCTATATATATATATATATATGAATTAATGAAAAAATCCAAGTTTAAAAGAGATCAAAGAGAGATTATACAGCAGGTCTTAGAAGGAGAATGGGGGAAATAATTTAGTTTTATTATAACCTCAAAAAGTAAAGGAAAATAAAGTATCCCAAAACACTGATTTAGAGTTCTGGCTTTTTGAAGACTTTCACTGAAGAACAATACATGTCAGGGACGTAGTAGGACAAGAGGAAAGCAATTCCAAATGTAGGGAAAGTGAGGCAAGGAATTTGCTGCTGTCCTTAGTCTGTCCCAGTAACCAATGACTATGAAAGAGAGTTTAGATCCCGGGTGTAGGCAAGAAGGGGACACGATGGTGTTTGTTATCTCTATGTAGCACTGATCTTTCCTGCTTCTAGGTAAACAGAGGGAAGATGGAGAGTGTGAATGTCTTCTTTAAATATTTTAAAATATATTTCATGGAAGAATATATTTCCCACTGTGACAGATGTAAGAAATTTAGGGAAAAAACAAAAAAGGTTATCTTATTAGCCTATTTCAAAAATAAAACTACTCTACATTTTAGAATCAACCATTGACCAGGGCAAATGTATCACATTAAGATAATGATGAAAAACAAGTTTTTGGTTTTTCCCGTTTAAGGAGTGAATGACTTTTCATGCTCAGGATTATCAGAAGTATGTAAAGCTTAAATATGAACTATATCATATACAAAATTATTTATCCATTAAATTGCTTTTCACTGGTAAAAAAAAAAATAAAAAAAAATAAAAAAATAAAAGAGATCAAGGGGATACAAATTGGAAAGGAAGAAATCAAAGTATGTCTATTTGTAGATAATATAATAGTATATATAAGTGACCCCAAAAATTCTGCCAAGGAACTCCTACAGCTGATGAACACCTTCAGTGAAGTGGCTGGATACAAGATTAACTTTAAAAAAAAAATCAGTAGCCCTCCTACATATAAAGGATAAATGGACTGAGAAAAAATAAGGAAAACAACACCCTTCACAATAACCATAAATAATATAAAATATCTCAGTGTGATTCTAACCAAGCAAATGAAAGGCCTGTAGGAGAAGAACTTCAAATCTTTGAAGAAAGAAATTGGAGAAGTGTTGCTAGATCCTAACGGCTCCCTTGGGGGAGAGGGTGAGAAGGCATGGTGTCAATGACACAGACACCAGGAGTCAGTTGAAGGCAAACAGCAGATTAGTTTATTCAATAATGGGGAAGACCTTGTATACCCTTCTCCCACCACCCAAACTGCGTCCCAATCTAGTGGCATTGCATGTCATCCCTCATTGGCTGGACATGATCAGGAACTCTGACAGTGTCCAGGAACTCTGACAGCACCTGTTACTAGTACCTCAGATAGACTCCACATGATCAGGAACTCGGACAGTGCCTGTTGCTAGGCCCTCAGACAGACTCCAGGTTGGCTCATAAGGAAGTATGTTACGTGCATGTCTTGGCAACTGGTTTGAGCCAATTTCCTCTACCCTATGCACCTGTCCTACTACAGAGAAGGTATCAGAAAATGGAAAGATCTCCCATGCTCATGGATTGATAGGATTAACAAAGTAAAAATAGTTGCTTTTTTTTTCAATCTACAGATTCAATGTAATCCCCATCAAAATTCCATCACAATTCTTTTTTTTTTCTCGAGACAGGGCTTCTCTGTGTAGTTTTGTGCCTTTCCTGGAACTCACTTTGTAGACCAGGCTGGCCTCGAACTCACAGAGATCTGCCTGCCTCTGCCTCCAGAGTGCTGGGATTAAAGGCATGTGCCACCACCACCCAGCCACAATTCTTTAAAGACCTTGAAAGAACATTACTCAACCTTATATGGAAAAAAAAAACTAGGTGAGCTAAAATAATCCCTATACAATAGAAGAACTTCTGAAAGTAACACTATCCCCAATTTCAAGCTGTACTACAGAGAAATAATAAAAAAAAAATCCTCATGGTATTGGCATCAAAACATACAGGTTGATCAGTGGAATTGAATCAAAGACCCAGAACTAAATCCACATATCAATGGACACTTGATTTTTGACAAAGAAGTTAAATTATACATTGGGGAAAAAAGAAAATACCTTCAACAAATGGTGCTGGTCTAACTGGATGTCAACGTGTAGAAGAATGCAAATAGATCCATATCTATCACCATGCACAAAACTCAAGTCCAAGTGGATCAAAGACTTCAACATAAATCCTGATACAATAAACCTGATAGAAGAGAAAGTGGGAAATAGCCTTGAATGCATTGTCATAAAAGACCACTTCCTGAATATAATAGCAGTAGCACAGACACTGAGAGCAATAATTAATAAATGGGACCTCCTGAAACTGAAAAGCTTCTGTAAGGCAAAGGACACTGTCAATAGGACAAAACAACAGCCTACAGAATGGAAAAAGATCTTCACCAACCCCACGTCTGACAGAGGGTTAATATCCAAAATATATAAAGTACTCAAGAAACTAGACATCAAAATGCCAAATAATCCAATTTAAAAATGGGGTACAGATCTAAACACAGAAATCTCATCAGAAGAATCTCAAGTAGATCTCAAAAAGAATCACAAGTGACAGCTCATGCTGAAGAGGATGTGGAGCAAATGGAACACTCCTCCAGTGCTGGTGGGATTGCAAACTCGTACAGCCACTTTGGAAATTAATTACTACATGGTTTCTCAAAAAAACTGGAAATCAATCTGCCTTAAGACCCAGCTATACTACCCTTAGGATCCTCCACCACACCACAAGGATGCTTGTTCAACTATGTTCATAGCAGCTTTATTTGTAATATCCAGAAACTAGAAACAACCTAAATGTCCCTCAACCAAAGAATGGATAAAGAAAATGTGGTACATTTATGCAATGGAGTATTACCCATCTGTTAAAAACAGTAACATAAGGAAATTTTCTGGCAAATGGATGAAACTAGAAAAGACCATTGCAAGTTGGGTAACCTAGACCCAGAAAGACTAGCATGTTATGTACTCACTCATAAGTGGACATTAGCCATAAAGTAAAGGAGAACCATGCTATGATCCATAGACCCAGAGAAGCTAAGTAACAAGGAAGGCTCAAGCAGGGGATGCATGAATCTCACTGCAAAAGGGAAATAGAATGGACATTGCCAGTGGACAGGGGAACAGGGCTGGAAGAGGGAGATGGAGATGAGAACAGGAGGGATCTGTGGGGGGAGGATGGAGGGAGAGAGTACTAGGAGAGACAAGTGGAATCCGGGGGCACCTCTGGGGTGAGCTAGAACCCTAAAGCAGTGGAAACTCCAAGGAATCTAAGAGGGTAATACTAGCTAAAAGTCCTGAACCAGCCATCTCCTGTAACCAGGCAAGACTTCCAGTGAAGGAGCCAGGACACCAACGCAGCCACAAACCCTTCAACCTACAATCTCTCCTGCCTACAAGATGTGTTAGGGTAAAGATGGGATAGAAATTGTGGAAATGACCAACTAATGACCGTACCAGCTAGAGACCCATATCCTGAGACAGAGAGAGCTCACCCCGGGGGGCTAGAACTCAGAGGCAGGATACCCCTGAGACATAGGATAGAACCAAACACAACTGGAAAAAAAGTCAATGAAATGATGCCAAATGATAATCTGCTATACTCATAGACTGGTGCTTTGCCCAACTGTCATCAGAGAGGCTTCACCCAGCAACTAATAGAAACAAATACAGAGACCCACAGCCAAATATTTGGCAGAGCTCCAGGAATCCTTTGGAAGCGGTGGGGGAAAGATTGTAGGAGCCAGTAGGGTCAAGGTCACCACAAGAAAACCATAGAATCAACTAACCTATGCTCATAGGGGCTTACAGAGACTGGACCAACAACCCATAAGCCTGCATGGGACTGACCTAGGCCCTCTGTATGTTACAATTGGATAACTTAGTCTTCTTGTGAGACTCCTAATGGAGCAAAGGCTGTCTCTGATTCTGTTGCCTGCTTTTGGGGTCTATTCCTCCTTCCAGAATGCCTCATCCAATCTTAATAGAAGAGAAGGTGTCTATTCTCACTGAAACACTATATACCATGGCTAGCTGATATCCATGGGAGGCCTGCCCATATCTGAAGAGAAACAGAGGAGAAAGAGTGGATGCAGGACGGTGGGGGGAGAAACTAGGAAGAGAAGAAGGAGGAGAAACTTTGGTTGGGATGTAAAAACAAAAATAAGTAGATACATGATAAGGCAGAGAGATAGATGATAGATAGATAGATAGATAGATAGATAGATAGATAGATAGATAGAGATAGATGATAGACATAGATAAATAGTTAGATATAGATAGATGATAGATGATAGGTAGATAGATAGATAGATAGATAGATAGATAGATAGATAGATAGGTAGATAGATAGATATAGATAGATGATAGACATAGATAGTTAGATATAGATAGATGATAGATAGATGATAGATAGATAGATAGATAGATAGATAGATAGATAGATAGATAGATAGATAGATAGATAGA
>CABHPH010078702.1:38234-77836 GCA_902168325.1 Peromyscus nudipes
AAAAAAAAAAAAAAGCACAAGAGAATTTTTTGATTTTCTGGAAATACTCTACATATTTCATTGTGATTAAGCAAGTCTACTAATGTCCTAAGAAAATCATTAAAAAGTACTTTCAGTGTTCAGTGAGTAAAGTTTATGTAAACAATACATAAAATGTCAAACTAAAAGCTCATCTATATGAAGATTTTTTTTAAAAAAAAAAAGCTAAAGCAATTTAATATGATCAAGATGTCTGAATCGCTTTAAAGACATCAATCCTCAGAATATAAAGCAGAAGAAAACATGACTTGCTTTTCACATTTGCAGTGCTGGTAATCTTAACTAATCCTTTGATGTCACCTGTATTTGGCTAGGTGCAATTGTTGATCCAACAACCACAAAACTTCTCTTTATTGTATCTAACAAGTTCTCGTTAAGCAGTCTAGAATCTTGCCCATTTGTTTTGGATCTTAGCCAAAAATTAGGTAGAAAGTCTCCTTTTCACAGACTATCATACTTTCATTTTATTTTATTGAGAAAATAGCCCAAGATGGTGTCAAACTCACTATAGAGTTGATGCTGACCCTTTGATCATTCTGTCCTCTTCCGGTCAACTCCTGGGACCGCATGCATATGTCCACACATCTAGCTTTGTAGTTTTGTTTTGTTTTTTTAACAGTCTTCCTAGGTATATCAGGATATCCTCAATTCAATGGGCAGTCCAGGCTGGCATCCAAATTGTGATAGTCCTGCCTCAGTAGCCTGAGCACACCACCATGTGCATATAAATAATTGTTTTTTGAAAGAATAAAGGGTCAACAAGATGTATCAGTGGGTCAGTTGCTTACTGTGCAATCATGATGACCTGATTTTGACATCCAGAACTCAAATAAATGTGGAAGGAGAGAAGCAACTTCACATAATTGTCCTCTGACTACATGTGCACCATGGTACACTCATGCATACACACAATAATAAATTAGTAAATAATAAATAAACATTCTTATAAAAGATAAAGATAACATAAAACTTTGGTGTTATGTTTTGGATATCTTAAGTGTCATACAAATTCTATATACTACAGGAATGGTCACCAACAGATGATACTATTGATTAGGAAATGATGATGGTAAAGCCTGGTAGAATAACGCTAGGTCAAGAGGCCATGCCTTTGATGAGAGTGTTGACCACCATAAAATAGTTGTATTTCTGCCAAATACTACATATCATGAAGTAATGCCTTGCCACAGGCTTGTAGGTAACAAGATCACATGTCTAAGAACTGAAACCACAGAAACTACAGGCCAGTATAAATCTCTCCTCTAAGCTACTTTATTCAGGTATTTTATTTTTGTCACAGTGGCAAAAAGCTAAAACAACTTCTTAAAACATAAGCTTATACATGTAAATTATATATGTGCACACACATGTGTGTGTACACATAAATAATTCATAATATTATAGTTGTATTTTATGGAATATCAGGCAATTCTATGAAGTATCACAGATTAAGGGAGAAGACAAAGTTGATTGTAATAGTCTTAGAAAAATTGTGCTTTAGAGTTACAAAAGCCAGTAAGGCTGCCTACCTTCTATAAATAAGAGACCTATCACAGCCTAGTTCTAAAGCAATTCTGTCAAAGGCCCCAAAGGGGATTGTGTCTGTACATATGTGCTGGACAGCCTCTCTAGAAAGCCTCAGCTTTATCGTACATGTTTCACCCACAAGAAGTCAGTGAACACTATGTGGTTCACTTATTGCTCATTCTTAGAAAGACTCCTGATATGAACCATGTGACAGGCCAGAGATCTATGGATTTAAGGAGGCTGGTTATGCTTTGACTGATTATTTGAAATAGTGTCGTTAACCTTATAAATATGACCCACAATGCATTTTACTTCCAGAGTCCATTTTGTCACAGGATTCTCAGAAAAAAAAATTTACTTCCTAAGATCTTGGAAACTCTCAGAGTTTCTATGCTAAAAACAACTTATGAAGTACTTAAAAGTTGCAATTTGATCTAGGAATCATAAATGTGATTAAAAAATATCCAATTCAGGATAAGCTCCCGGATCTAAACAATAACAGAAGAATAACCAAAATGTCCCTTCTACAGTCATAACAGACTCATTCATCTACTCACCCAGATGTGCTTGTGAGCATTGTTAAAAAATAGATTTCCATGATACCAGAATAGTTTTCCCAAGATAGTACCTATAGCAAAATTTCACTAAAAATTAACGAAATAAATAGGAATATTTATGCTTGAGAAATATCACTTTCTTTTTATTTTAAACATTTTATTTTTAAGAACATTATGGGGAGGGGCAGTATGTGCATGTGAGTTCAGTACCAGTAGAGGTCATAAAAAGGCACCAGATGTCCTAAAGCTGGACTTACAGACAGTTGTGAGCTGCCCAGTATGAGTCCTGGGAACTGAATTCAGGTCCTATGCAAAAGTGGTACTCCTTCTTAATGGTTGAACCATGTCTCCAGACTCTCAACTTGATTTTTTACGAAGAAATTTTTTATTAATTTTACCTACCAATCACAGATCCCCCTCTTTCCTCCTTCTACTCCTCCAGCTCCCCACCCCCCAACTCCCCCCTCCTCACCCCCTACAAGAAAGTAAGCCCTCCCATGGGGAGTCAGCAGAGTCTGGTACATTCAGTGGAGGGAAGTCCAAAGGACGCTGGCTGGTAAAGATTTACTTACTATTTGCTGTTGCTCTTTATATACCTCGATTAGATGTGGAGAAGCCCTAGGTCAATGGCATCCACCAATTGTACTGTTTATTGCCTTTTTATATAAAGTGTTTTACTAGAGCAAATTAAGTCTTTTAAATGATGCGTGTGAAAAATTCTCTTTGGACTTCCTTCAGGGACCGTGAGACTTTTGTGCCTCTCTCCCAACTGCTTTGAAATCTCTGATTATGTGCTTGACTACTTATCAAAGGAAGTCCAAAAAGACTTTTAAAGATTACTGGGGTCTCTACCCATCAGCTAGTTCACTGTAAGAACTAAATGCTTTGAAAACCAAGAGGAGCTTGTTCCTGCAAAAGCATATTGTTCTTAAGCTTTCCATTACACAGTTATCTGTTGCAAGTGGTAATCTGTACATATCTATAAAACAACATTTTCAAATGTGCTCACTTGCATGCTGCTATCAGTTTCTTCACTCTTTGAAACTCCCAACAATTATGACTTCTTATAAACTTGGATGAGAAAATTCAGGGACCAGGCAAGGAAAACCTGTGTAGTTGAGTATTTCAGAAGTCCCTGTTTCCTTTATGATGGCTCACTCCAACAATTTCTTACTAAATACTCATACCTCAGCCTCGCTGCTCCTTCATTCTATCCTATGTACTGCTACAAGAGGAATCTTTTAAAAGAGTAACATACAGTAGAAACTACTAACCTATTTTCTGTTTACCTGTTCTTCACTGTGAATTCCTGCTCCTGGACACTACTTCTCCTTTGCCAGCTATTAAACTTGGCCAGTAGAGGGCGTGCACGAGGCCACAGGCTGTCAGAGTGCATGCTCTGCCCAGTTCTTCTGTCCAGAATCTCCGTCTACGCTAGTATTCCACTGCAGATGCACAAGCATGCGGCATCCAGGAGCACCTCGCACCTGGCAGCATGCTGCTTCCTTCGGCTTCTCTCCCCACACACCTTAATGAGTGCTGTTCTCACCTTCAGCTTTGCACACAGTTCCAGGTCTCAGAACTTGTTCATGGGTAACGCACCATCACCCCCAAAGGATGAATTCATGGTGAGGCTTGCCTTTAAAGAACTTCAGCCGCCATCAGTATTTGTTACGATATATTCACGCCCTTCCCAACAACATCTGGGTCTAAAATATCTGAGAGAAACTTCATCCAGATTTGCCTCTTTTCTGTGTGATGGACAGCGAGGGCCTCAGTTATAATGGTAAGTGACTCTCCCTGCTATATTGGCTATTCGTAAGTTGTTTACTCATCTAACACACACCCAGGGACATGTAGTTAATACTTGTTTATAATTATATTTCCTTCTTTAAATCATTAAGTGATTTATCTCCTAATTGGAGCTTGGTTTTGATTAAAGTGATTTCCATGAAATGAAGGTTACAAATTACAAACACAATGGATTTCTTTTAGTAAAATTACTTGGTAAATTTCAACTTAATATTATTCATGGAATTTAAGGCTGGTGATAAATACAAAGCAGGCAAACAGTAGAGCCGACTATATTGCAGTCTGTGTTCTCCATTTTCACATATTTGCTCATGCTAATACCTATGCTTTGATTGCCTCCGAACCATCTTTCAAAATGCAAAACCTCTGGTGAAATGCCAGAATTGTCACCTAAGGTTGTGCCCCTCAAGAACAAGAAGGGGAACTTGGTTTCAAAGAAAATGCTTTTGGTAGCAATAAATTGGTTTCAGTCTCAAAAACATTTTTCACCATGTCCTATGACACGCATTATACTGGTCACAATAGATGCTAAAAAATAAAAATATATCTTTATACCCCCAAGTCACTCATATCCCACTGGTATATACAGAATTAATGACAAAAGAGCTACCATGTAACTCTGACAGAGTCGTAAATTTATCTACACTGCAGTTAAATGTGCACAGAAACTATATATCGTTTTATTTATAACCAACACTATTTCCTGAGTAGCTTCTACAATGCTGAATAGCAGAGAAAACAAATTTCAACCTGCCTTTCATAGTAAAATGTTCACTTTATAACTTAGTGTATATATTAAACCCCAGCTTCTTCGGTATCTTAATGTTCACTCGGGATTCACTTTACTACAAAACAATTCTTCTTAACAATTCTTTGTTAGGGAATCTCTTTGCTTTCTGTTGTCATACATGTGCTGGCTGTAAGATCTGTGACATTGTTCAGATTCTGTTCACAGATGTGCTGGTACCTGGTTTTCCAGGAATACCTTGCAGCTATGGTTTCTGAACATTGTGATGGATACTTTCTCTCCCACTGGGCCTAACTTTTGTAGTCTTGCTGGTGTTGCATATATGTTCTTATTTTCTCCCCTGTCTACCAGATGTTGCTAGAGGTAATCAGCCTATCCCGTTCTTTGCTGTGGTCACCCATGGCATGCCCACAGATACTTACTTGCCCACAGTATTCCATTAACCCAGAACAAGCAAGAAGCTTTGTCTCAGGACCAAGGAGAATCAAGGGTAACTAAATGACACTAAACAGGACAGTTCTACTGAAGCACAGCACTCTGATCCCACGGGACTTCTCTGGGCTGTGTGGTGCCCATAAGAGTTCTAGGAAGGAAGATCTCAAGTTTTACACTCAAGATTTGCTTTAAAGGGATGAATTTAGGTCTCTCGCATCTCAAGAAGTGTCTTCTTGTATATCTGATGGGACATCTCTATAGTTCTTTTATGCTAGGAGATGTTTACTCTCTTCCTTTTTGTTTCTGAGGTTTTATCTACATCTTAGCTTTCCTTCCTTGAATACTTTCACTTTGGCAAGCAGGGAGCCTGGCTTACTCTTCAAAAACAGCAGCAACAAAAAAGATCTTTCTGCTAATCACTTCAAGATCATTTAGTTAAGGCATTGTCTTCTTTTCTTGGTATTGCCTAAAAACTACAAATAAAATGCCTGATTTTCTTTCCTTGCCTTAATAGAGATCCCATAATTTATATTTAAACCCTCCTTTCCTTCACATTGGAAATGTGCCTGCCTCACTAGCTCAAGCACATTGTTTCATCTGACACTAAGCCATGAAGATACAGACAAAAATCGTATACTAACCAGTGTTCCTCTACTGACATTCTGCTAGAGTAGCCATGCCTTAATTTCCCTATGGAGTATACAGAAACAGGAATAGACTAGAGTTAGAAATACATTTCAGAATAATAATAAATATAAAACAAACCCGTTTCATCAATACACAAAGAAAATAGTAATTAATGGTTATTAATTAATACAATAATTTAATTTATTAATTAAATAATTTAATGCAAATTATAAAAGATTTTTTTTTGGTTTTTTTGAGACAGGGTTTCTCTGTGTAGCTTTGTGCCTTTCCTGGATCTCACTCTGGAGCCCAGACTGGCCTCAAACTCACAGAGATCCGCCTGGCTCTGCCTCCCAAGTGCTGGGATTAAAGGCATGCACCACCACCACCCAGCTTGATGTTATTTTTTTAATTCTAAAATCCAACAAGAGATAATGGGCTAATACAGGCAAAAAATAACCTAGTGGTTAGAAATCATATAGTCTTTCTGTGTTCTTACCTTACATAGTTCCTCTTATATTACAGTAACAACAAAAGAAACAAACACAAAGAGTATTTGTTCAACTAAAGTTAAGGGGATTGGTGTGTCATTCCAAGTTTCATATTAAATAGGTAGAAATTAAAGACATTTGTTTATCCTTTAACAACATTAACACATATTAACACGCCAAAACCTCATAAACACTCAAACAGAACCAGAATTGTCTTAGAAAGTTGAGTTTATTTTCATTTCTACTAAAAATTAATACATTTAAATTTTAAAAGGAATGTGGAGATGATGCTGGTAATCCAGGTTCTAGAAAACTCACCAGGCAGCCTAGGAACTGTATGACTATAGTTGGGCCTAGAGGACCTCGAAGCTCCTCCCTGAGGATTAGCTCTCACAGTATCTGATGGTGCTATATCCTTTTTTTTTTTAAGCCTATGTGCATTGTTAAACACACTGTAACCTTAAAGGCTTTTTTTTTCATCTGAACCTGCTTTACCATGTATCTGTAATCTTTTCTGTCTGCATGAGCAAAACTTTAAACCACACACAGCTTAGCTCACAGCATGCTGGCAGCTCAAGCCCTCAGGCAGTGGCTGAGAGATGTGTTGCTGTACCTTGGCCCACATGAGAAACTGCGGGACTAGGAAGCCTCATTTGGCTCCGTGTTTGTGTGTTTGGAGCCCTTTCTTAAGCTTTTGCAGGTCTTATGTGGAAATATGTGCACCAGATTGTACTCCATGTGTAGTCAGTGTTTCTCTGCCCACCAGCCAGCTCACAAAATCATGACACTGACACTTATTATTAATTATGAAAGCTTGGCAGATAGCTTAGGCTTGTTCCTAACTACTTCTAATAACTTAACTTGTATCTTTTAATCTATGTTCTTTTACCTGGCTTGGTTACCTTTACTCTGTATTGCCCATCCTGCCTCCTCTTCATCTGGCTGGGGACCTCCTTCTTCTTCACAGCATTCTCTATGGCTGGAAAATCCTGACTAGTTATTGGCCATTTAGCTTTTTATTAAACCAATCACAGTGACATATCTTCACACAGTGTAAAGGAATATTCCACAACAGTCTTCTCCAGCTGTAAAGTTGCAAATAGCAATGATAACCAACATGCAAGTTATCCCCAATGGTACAGTAGTGGCACTTACATCTTGGGAATAACCAACAGCTGTCTAATTGGACTTAAGGCCTGTTCAGTAGGAGGAAATTCTTGCCTGGTACTATAAACAGCCAATTACACGTGACTACTGAGGATGTGGAACCTAGAGGAGAACCTAGCACCACCACTTTTATATGCCAGTATAATTTATAAGTGCATTCTAAATATCTATACACATGTATTAGTGTTCTCTCACCTTCCATCAAAGATGTTTCTTTTTGCAGCAGTTGGAGACAATTACAGAATACAGCAATGGTCAAAATGCAGACAACATTTAACTATGTGGTATCCAGGCCCAGTTGTTACATCTATAACACAATCACTACATCTAATGTTCAGGGAATAGCACACAAAACAGAGTGGAAAGATTGTAAGAGCCATAGGACAAGGCTATTTGCTGCAAGAGGGTCTTCTATAAACAATATCAAAGAGCACCCATGAAATCTCAATTATATAATTGCCTAAACACAACCAGCACAATGGTAACACCAGGTGACATGTCAATGTAGATGGCAACCTCACTGGCCACACCCTTAGATGAAGAACTACAGGCAATTAATGGCTGCTGGAAAAGGAAAAATTAATCTTTTCCAAGGATGATACCTTTATAGGCTATCCAGTCTCAAGCACTGAGCCATATATGTATGCATATAGATGCATATGTATATATGTATATGACATATGTATATGTATACACACAGATGAGTAACACTAAATATACTGAGCAGGTAATAGGTGATTGATAAGTAGATGATAGATATATCTATATAGCTATGTAGTAATGATACTTAAGAAGTCATGAATTTGAGAGTAAATCAGAGACACAGAATAGAAGGGGTATGGGGGTAGAAATGATGTAAATACTACACTGATGTATGAAATTCTAAAAAAATTAAAATAATAAAATTTATGTTTCACACAGATACCTCTTACAAATAATTTCTGAAATTTTCTATTGAAGGGAGTCTAGTTTGTTGATTTTGGTGGAGCAAGGGATGCTTTTGTTTTTAAGAAAGAAATCATTATTGCATGTAAAGTTCAAAACATCCTTCTTTTCCTGATTGATTCTGTAGTCACAATAAGCATTTCACTGTAAGTGAGTGTCACCTTGAGATTCAGCTGGAGGGAGAATAAATCAATGATTTACTTTAAAGAAAAACACCTAGCTTTAGGCAAAAAAAAATAAAATAGAATTCAGGACAATAAGTGAAGCAGTACATGTCCTGCTCACAAATTTTATTAGGGATTCAACAAAGAGCTGATAAATCCAGCACTGTCCTGTCAGTCACCTCAGCTTCCATCTAGGCTTTCTTTGTCTGAAGTAGTGCTTGTAAGCCTAGACAAACGAAACCGCTAACACTGACCAGAACAGATAATCCACGTGAGAACTCGGTAGGTCTTCTGATTTAAATGTATCAGCTACACACAACAAAATAGACTGATCTGACTTGGTATTATTCTATAAGAACGTAATTAACATATTCAGATATGGTTTTAAATAAAAATAAATAAATCAGCAATATGTTTAGTAAGACAGTAGTGACATCTGCAAATGAATGGAGACGCCTGTACTCCACAACAAGAAGTGTAACAGTTAATTTTATGCTACTATAAATGATAAATTAATTACAAGTGAAAAGGCATTGCCTTTTCATTTGGATTACCATCAGTGTGATTGTGGCGCAGCTCGTAAATACTCAAAAGTTAGAAGTTGTTTGTTGCAACATTGAATTCGGAGAAACACTCATGCTGCCGCAGGAGTAGAAAATGATGTGATGTTATGGAAGAGAGTTTGGCAACATCTAGAAAGATTGCCTATGCTAACTTTGAAATAAAAAGTCCAGTTTGTAAAACTTTATCCTTTAAATGTCATGAAAAAAATTAAAGACATATGCAAATGAGAATTATGATTTATAACAAAGATTGAAATAACCACTAATTAAAAAATATGACATGTCAACTATTTGGTCTAAACAATGAAATGTACATATTTCTACTTAAAAAGTAGTAATTAACTGTGTACTGCTATGGATTGATTTCCAATATATTCCTAAATAGAAAAAGTATACATATGCATGTTAACATTCATCTAAAACTATCAATGATACATTGTTAAGAATATACGTATTTAATTAATTCTTAATGTAAACCTTATGAACTTTATTATAAAAAGACTGCAAATAAAAAAATTACAAATAAAAAAATAATACACTGAAATTGACCAGACCCAGAGACTATACATCTCCATAAACTTCTCTACAGTTAGAATAGCCATTCTGAAGCTGTAGAGTTTCAGTTTCACTATCAATTTATTTTTATGCACATAACCACCACAAGAAACAAAAACAACAACATGACTTAGACTAGACTAGAAAAATAGTAGCTTCATATCCTCTTTCATAACTCATGCCAATTACTTGCATTCTATCTACCCTTATCCCATAATAATCATTGCAATATTAGGGGATGAAGAATATATTTTTAAATTAAAGAATAGTTCATCATAATTTTTAATATGTAAATTCATAATAATTTTAAAAGAACCTAATATATTACTTATAAAAATTTCTAAATAATATTTGGTATTTTTTAAAAGTTTGTAGGTAAAGGAGAAATATAAAGCAATAATTTGGTGACTCTATGTGAACTAAACTTTAGAGTAACCAAACAGTTGACAAAAAAAGATTCCCCTTCATAAAGGTATTCTAGCTGGTAAGCAAAGAAGGATTAAAAATATTAGGATCGAGCTTCTTATCTTGTGCTTTGATAATCATTAATAGCTGTAAAAATAAAGAAAATTAAACAACATATTTCTCTTGATATCCATATTCAATGTCACCTGTCAAAGAATCAGCAAAATTACAGAATTTCTACCTGGTCAGTCTAAATTAAACAGGCATTTCACAGAATACAAAGAAGCAGCCTAATGTGAAGTAATACAAGAAGATTTCAATCTCTTTGTAAAGTTCCTGATGCTTCAATGGAGTAGTTAGAAGGGGAGGAGAGGAAGAGAGACGGTTTCTGTGAATGATCAATTCCTTGAACCAATTCTGGAAGCTCATAATCATAATTGAAACAAATGATTTTTAAAAGTGAGATAGAATATCGAGCCCCAAACTGCCATCCAAGTACCTCTGTTTATACTCATGGGTTTGTGTTGCCCTCAGCCTTAGTCAGAAGAGGTTTGTTTGCAGTATACAGTGGTTAATGCTAAGACCTATGACAAGTCAATAAAGCTGAAATAAGTGGCTGTTGAGTGCTCATTCTTAAAAGGAACATCTATATTACCCCTCCAAAGCTCAGGAAGCATCACAGAAGAGGGGCAGAAAGAACGTAAGAGCTGGTGAATGGGAGGACTGCTCTACTGTACTATCTTCCAGATATGACAATGACTATTTCACTCATGAACTCAGCAACAGTGGCTACCTGTAGCAGGAATCTTAAAAGTTCTTATTAATAAAATCAAACATGAGGCCAGTTATTGGGGTGAAATGCTGGAAGATCAGAGAGACAGAACAAGCCACAGCTTCCTCATTTGGCCAATTCCTCAGGTAGTCTTGTTTCCTCAGACTGGAAGCTTCTGTGTCCTCATCCCAACGGCTCTCAGATGAACTGCTGTTAGAAGCCTGAAAGCTTAACCAGCCAAATGCTTCTAGTTCCAGGTCCTCACGCCTTATCTACCTTTCTGCCTTCTACCATCACTCCCTGGGATTAAAGGTTCACTCCTTGGAATTAAAGGCATGAGTCACCATGCTTGGCTGTATCCTTGAACACATGGATTTCTGTCTCTGGATTGCTAGGATTAAAGGCATGCGCTACCACTGCCTATCCTCTATGTTTAATATTGTGGCTGTCCCATTCTCTGACCCCAGGTAAGTTTATTAGGGTGCACAATATTTCGGGGAACACAATACCACCACAGCTACCTACACAAAACCTGTACAAGACTGGGCCACCAGTGTTCCTTCATGACAGGGAAGGAACTCGTGAGGCCTCACCCCTCCCTGAGGAACTTAATGATTGCTGGGGGAAGGGAAGTCATACTTCTTAGTGGTGTACTCTCTCAATATTGTCCTTCCTCAAATAAGTAACTCCCATCCATGCTTATGCTGCAATCTCTAATTCAGCGGTTCTCAACCTGTGGGTCATGATCAAATGATACTTCCACAGAGGTCACCTAAGACCATTGGAAAACACAGATATTTACAATTCTTAACAATAGCAAAAATACAATTAAGAAGTAGCAATGCAAATAATTTTATGGTTGGGGGTCACCAAAACAAGAGGAACCTCATTAAAAGGTCACAGCACTAGGAAGGTTGAGAACCACTGATCTCATTAAATGTGGTGCTTTCACATACAAAGTTTTAATGCCTGAAGATAGGATGGAAAGAAGGGTTTTGTTTGGAAGGGAAGGCATTTAAGAAAGGATAATGGGGGAACTATGATCAAAGAACACTTTACAGAGGTAAGATCCCTTGTGACAAAAATACCTCATCTGGGCAGCACAGCAGAGCTGACCCTGTTGACAGGGATGAGGATGAGCAGCCTCAAGAATGTGAGCATGAGGAGAGTGGTCCCTGCACCTTACCTAGGCAACACAGTAAAGCTGGCACTGATGGTGTAGGTATAGGAGAGCCCATTCTGAGGGCAAGAAAGCAGGGAACTGGCCCCTCCTCTTGCTCACTGCTGTAAGGGGTGAACTAGACAGGGCAATGCTGCAGAGCTCACAGGGGAGGTAGTAGTGAGAACAAGGGAGAGCTGGCAGGCTGACCAACCCTGCAACTATCCAGGTCCAGAACCAGGGTTGTGAGTTGGCTCACCCCCAATATCCACCCCACCTATGATCTGCTGGAGCATGAAAAGGGGCCAGTCCTACAGACCCAAAGCTTCAGAATCTCCATGACACAGGACAACAACAGGATATCCAAGAGGAGTCCCAGTAAGCGACCAGCATCAATAGTGTAGCAGAAGCCTTGAGCCAGACCAATGACTTTTTGCAATAAACACAAATACAGATATATGGGAAAAAGAGTTTACTGAATGACTCACTACATCACACTGCAGCTTCTATGATGAGATTGATTTTTCCTTTTTTTAATTTTCTCTTAAATTTTATTTTATTTTGTCAGGGAGGTTGAAAGGGCAGAGGGTGGATACAAAGGGACAAGGAACAGGGAAATGAATGGGATCAAGATGCATGCTGTGTAAGACACGAAGAATAAATAAAAAGAAAGTTTTAAAAATACTGAGAAACTGTATCTAAAAACACTAATAAAATCATATGTTGTGACAAAAGTTTAATAAAAAATAAAATAAGTAAAAATAAAGCAATGAATAATTACCCAGACTCAGGTTAAAGAAAGAAGAAAATAAAACTAACCTCCTTCATACCTCAGGAAATAAAGGCAGTTTACAGCAAGCCCATAGCCAACATCAGCTTAAATGGAGAGGAACTTAAAGCAATTCCACAAAATCAGAAACAGGACAAGGCTGTCCACTCTCTCCATACCTATTCAATATAGTACTTGATGGCATAGCTAGAGCACTAAGGCAACTGAAGGAGATAAAGGAAAAACAAATTGGAAAAGAAGAGTAATAGCATCTTTATTTGCAGATGATGTGATAGTACACATAAGTGACCCAAAAACCCAGCAGGAAGCTCCTACATCTGATAAATACATTCAACAGAGTAGCTGGATACAGCATTAACTCATAAAAATCAGTAGCCCTCCTATATACAAACTACAAATGAACTGAGAAAGAAATCAGGGGAACAGCACCTTCCACAATAGCCTCAAAGAATATAAAGTATCTTACGGTATCTCTTACCAAGAAAATGAAAAGACTTGCATGATAAAAACTTCAAGTCATTGACGAAAAAATTGAAGAAGATATCAGATGCTGGAAAGAACTCCATGTTCATGGATCTGTAAGATTCGCATAGTAAAAATGACCATCCTACCAAAAACAATCTACAGATTCAGTGCACTCTCCATTAAATTCCAACACAATTCTTCACAGATCTTAATAGAACAATTCTCAGCTTTATACAGAAACACACACACACACACACACACACACACACACACACACAAAGATAACTAGAACAATCCCTAACAATCAAAGAACTGGTGTATTGTCACCATTCCCAATTTCAAGTTGCACTGTAAAGCTATAGTAATAAAAACAGCATGGTATTGGTATAAAAATAGACATGTTGATCAATTGAATGGAATTGAAGGAATAAACCCACACACTTATGGACACCTGATTTTTGACAGAGGCCGGAAATACACACTGGAAAAAGACAGCATCTTCAACAAATGGTGTGCTGGTCAAAGTGGATGGCTGCATGCAGAAGAATGCAAATAGATCCATACTTATCACCCTGCATAAAACTCAACTCTAAATGGATCAAAGACCTCAACATAAAACCAGATGCTCTGAGCCTGACAGAAGAGAAAATGAGAAATGGCCTTGTATTGATTGACACAGGACAACTTTCTGAACAGAACACCATTAGCACAGGCACTAAGATCAACAATAAATACATGGGACCTTATGAAATTGAGAAGCATCTGGATAGAATACACCACCATTAAGCCAAAGTAGCCTACAGAAAGGGAAGATTATTACCAACCACACATCCAATAAAAGGCTTTATATATTTGGATAAAATATATAAAGAGCTCAAGAAACTAGATTATCAAGAAAATAAGTAATCCAATTTTAAAATGGAGTATAGATATACACAGAGAATTCTAAACAGATGAAATTTGAATGGCTGAGAAACACTGAGAGAAATATTCAACATCCTAGTCATTAGGGAAATGCAAATCAAAACTACTTTACAATTTCATCTTATAGCTGTCAGAATGGCTAAGATCAACAAAGCAAGTGACAGCTCATTCTGGTGAAGATGTGGAGTTAGAAGAATGCTCATACATTGCTGATGGAGCTGCAAACTCATATAGCCACTATGAAAATCAGTGTGGCAGATCTGACTCAGTAAGATGGACTTTGATCTTCCTCAACAACCAGCTATACCACTCTTGGGCATATACCCAAAGGATGCTTCATCCTACCACAAAGACACTTGCTCAACCATGTTCATTGTTGCTCTCTTCATAATAGCCAGGAATTGAAAACAACCTAGATGTTCTTCATCAGAAGAATGGATAAAAAAAATTATGATACATTCACACAATGGAATATTACTCAAACATTAAAAAACATTTTCAAGCAAATGGATGGAACTAGAGAAAAATCATCCTGAGTGAGGTATCCAAGACCCAGAAAGACAAATACGGTATGTATTTGCTTATATAGTATATTAGCTGTTATATACTATAACAAAATATAAAATATAAAAATGTTATATTGTGATAACAAAGATACAATCCATAGAACCATAGAACCCCAGAGGGTAGGTATAAAGTAAGGGCCTAGAGGGAACAGATAAAAATCATTAGGAACAGGAAATTGAATAGATATTTATGGGTGGATGGGGGCAATCTAGAATGGGATGATAAAGTATGGCTGAGAAAGGGAGAGCATGTAGCAGGAGGGAATATGGGAAGAGGCAGCTAAAATTAAAGGGCATTTTAGGGGTAGTATGGAAACCTAATATGGTAGAAACTACCTAAGATATATATACATATATGAAGGCAATCTTAGTGAAATCTACTAATAGTGGAGACAGAGACCCATCTGCCAAAGAAAGCTTCCAGCACCAGGATTGAGTTACATCCAATTGTATTGTTGGCCAAAGGGGCCTCACGGGAATCCCCCAAACAACCAGCGTTGTTGTCAAGGCAATAGGTTGCTCTCCACAAACTGATATCAAGGTTCTGTTACTGAAGACAGCACCTACACAATTCACTGAACATGGAGATGCCAAGCTGGTGCCTACATAGAGCCTTCACCCCTATGGTCCAGCGTCTTTGTTACAGGAAGGAACTCTGCACACTATCAAAAGAGAAAGGTAAACACCCAGTCAGCCACAAAGCCTTTACCAACAATGGTGTACTGCCTGCAAGGTATGCTAGAGCAATGGCGGCACACAGCTTGTGGCAGTGACCACCCAACAATTGATCTGACTTATGTCCCACTCCACAAGATGGAATACATACCCTCCACTGCTTGGGTAACATAGGACCTGAGACTTTATAGCACAGAGACTTGGGGCAAAACTAAATAATTCTGGTTTAAAAAAAAAAAGAAATAAAAATGAAAAATGTGTGGTAATAAAATGACTCCTAATAACATTCTGCTATACTAATAGTTCAGTGCCTTATTGACCATCATCAAAGAAGCTTACTCGTGCAGCAGACGGGAACAAATGTTGATACCCGTAGCCAGACAGACATCAAGCAGAGAGTGAGAGACCCTGGAACACTCAGCCATAAATGGGATGTCTCCATCAAATCCCTGTTCTCAGAGCTCAGAGATCCCTGTGGAAGAGGAGTAAGAACGAATATAAGAACCAGAGAGGATGGAGGACACCAAGTAAACAAGGCAATCTGAACCAACGTGATCAAAGGTCAGGTGAACTCACAGAGACTGAAGCAACAAACACAGGGCAGGTGCAAGTCTGCACCAGGTCCTCTGCAAGTGTCCTTATGGGAGTCCTGATCCTGTGAAGGAGTGTGTCTTTAACTCTTGTGCCCTCTCTTGGGCTCTTTTCCTTCTGTCAGTCTGTCTTATCGGACTTCAAAGTGATAGTTTTTGTTATACCTTATTATGTTTTGTTTTATTTTTAAAAATTAATAAATGATTTAATATAAACCTAGACACCAGAGTAAATGTTAACAACAGAACTGTCATTTATACCTGCTGGGAGAGGGAAAATCCAGCTTTCCTCAATGGATTGACATTGGGTATATCAACCAGTCCAGGGCAGCTCTCATGTTCAGGAGCAGTTGACCATCAAATAATCGACTCAGAGAGAGAGAGAGAGAGAGAGAGAGAGAGAGAGAGAGAGCGCTAAGGTCCTTATACATTAGGAAATTGTAATTTTAAATGTGATCACAGGAATCAGAAGTAAAAAATTATTGGTAACTTTTAACACATTTTTTCTCTGATATGTAAATATTCATTTCAAAATAAAACAGAAAAGGGAAAGTGGGAATAAAGGTAGATAAAATAAGATTGGAAAACCTTATGTGTGTTTACTGGCCATTTGTACTTCATCGTTTAAAATGTCTGTTCAGCCGGGCAGTGGTGGCACACACCTTTAATCCAAGCACTCGGGAGGCAGAAGCAGGTGGATCTTTGTGAGTTTGAGGCCAGCATGGTCTACAGAGCGAGATCCAGGAAAGGCGCAAAGCTACATAGAGAAACCCTGTCTCGAAAAAAACCAATAAATAAATAAATAAATAAAAATAAAATAAAATAAAAAATAAAATATCTGTTCATTTACATAACCTATTTATTGATAGGGATTTGTCTTCCATTCTATAGAATTGTCTCTCTTCATTGTGTTGACTGATTTCTTCTTTTTCTGTGAAGAATCTTTTTAATTTAGTGCAATGCCATTTCTCAAAATTGCTTTTGTTTTTCAAGCTATAAGAGTTCTTTTAAGAAAGTTATTACCTACAACTACATCTTGAACTCTTTTGTCAATGTTATCCCCCAAAGAGTTCCAAAGTTTTAGAGTTCACATTAAGGTACAGGATCCATTTTGAGTTTATTTTTGTACAATGTAAGAGATAGAGATAAGTGATCTGGTTTTATTGATAGCCAGTTTTCCTCGGTACCAGGATCAGATGAGTACAGCTACTTGGGTTTATTTTTGGATATATACTTATATTCAGTTGATTTATAGGTCTTTTTATTTTTGGCTAGTGGCATTTTATTTTTGTTGCTATAGCCCTACAGTACAATTTGCAGCCTAATATTATGATGCCTCCTACATTACACTTTTTGCTTAGGTTTGCTTTGGCTATTTGGCATCTTTTTTGTTCCCATATGAATTTTAGCGTTTTTCTACTATTAATAATGTCATCAGAAGTTTTATGGGGATTGCATTATATTTATATACTGCTCTTGGTAAGACATATATATATATATACATATATATATATATATATATATTTTGTTTTTCGAGACAGGGTTTCTCTGTGTAGCTTTGCGCCTTTCCTGGAGCTCACTCGGTAGCCCAGGCTGGCCTCGAACTCACAGAGATCCGCCTGCCTCTGCCTCCCGAGTGCTGGGATTAAAGGCGTGCGCCACCACCGCCCGGCGGTAAGACATATATTTTACGAACATTTATTCTACCAACTAATGAACATAAGAGAGCTTTCTGTCTCCCAGTGTCTTACATCATTTCTTCCTTCAATGTGTTATTGCTCCTATTGTAGAGCATCTTAGTATATTTAGTTAAGTTTATGCCTAGGTATTTTTAAGCTGTCGGAAATAGGATTGCCTCCCTTACTTCTCTTTTCTATTGAGTTCATTGTTGGTGGATAGAAAAATTACTCATTTCTGTATGCTGATATTGCATCTTGCCACTTTGTTGGGAGTGTACAGCAGATGTAATAGTTTTCTACTGTACTGCTTAGGTTCTTCTAAGAATATATATTTAGCCAACAGGAAAATGCAAATCACATATGAATATTTGGAGTTATGAATGAAAGATGGGAGACATATAATGCAATGCTTCCTCAGATATGAGAGTACGGCATATAGTAACCACAGAAACCAGAAAATTATTGGGGTGTGTATGTGAGAGAGAGAGACAGACAGACAGACAGAGGCAGAGAGAGATATTTTTCTCGGCTATAAAAAAAAATGGAATTAGGTTAGGTCTTTTTTAAGAAAATGGATAGGACTAGAGATGGGTTTTTTTTTATATAAAATAAGTCCATTCCACAGAGAAAAATATTACATTTGCCCTCATATGTGATTACTAGTGTGAAAGGGAACAAGAGACTAAGAGGAAACTTCTAGGCGTGAAGGAGAAGGAGTCTATGGGAAGCAGGACAAGAGAGAGTGAGTGGATGATACTGCTTAGGAAGTTTATTGAACTTAGAAAACTTAGGTACTTGCTGGCAGGCATAGGCCACTGGACAATTGGCAGGCTGGCACTGAAGGCTATAGTTTGTACCACTTTCGGTATTATCTATGGTTCTTATCAGCCATCCAGATGTTATGAACCCCAGTAAATGTTTCAATCACTGTGAACCACATTGTTACCTTCCCTTCCATGACAGAAAGTAGTCCTTAATCCAGAAACCAAAATAATCTTAAGTTGCTTCTCTCAGGTCACAATGAAACAGTGATAAGAAAGTTAACTAATATGGGTATTTGACATAATACTTAACATAACTCTGTTTGTTAAGCAAAATATATATGCTATATGCTACTTATGTGTTCCTTTTCTCACTGATGTAACCAAATACATGACAAGGCCACTTATGAAAGGAAGGCTTTACTTTTCTTTACAGTTTGAAGGGGTATCTTGTTGAAGAAGGCAGTAGTGTAAAGCAATGGGTTACAGTATATCTACACTCAAGAAGCAGAGAATATCATTCTCCTTTTCATTCAGCCTTGACTAATGTCACCCACTGTGATGATTAGTTTTTTGTCAACTTGACACAAACCTGGTTCATCTGGGTAGAGGAAAATTCAATTAAGAAAATTCCTCCAGCATATTGGCCTGGAAGAAAGTTTGTGAGATGTTTTCTTGATGAAATGTTGATATGGCCCAGATCACAATATGGGTGATGCCACTTCTAGGCAGGTGTCCTTGGGTTGTATAAGAAAACAGGATGGGAAAAACCATAGGAAGCAAGCCAGTAAGAAATGTTCCTTTATGGCCTCCAGTTCTGTTCCTGTCTCCATGTTTCTTCTCCATTAAGTTCCTGTCTTGACATCCCTCAATGATAGACTACGATCAGGACATGTAAGACAGGTACAGTTTTACCTTCCCAAGTTTTTTTTGGTCAGTGTTTTATCATGGCAATAGAAAAATTAAACAAACATACTCAGTTTAGTGTAGGTCTTCCCATATCCATTAACCTAATTCAGAGAATCCCTCACAGACATATCCATACGTTGTTTCCATACTGACTCTAAATCTAATCAAGTGAGCAATCAAAATTAACCATCACAACTCTAACCCCATTGCTAACTTGACACCAAATATATTGCTAAATCATAACATTTCACTGCTCTCCACTGACATCTCATTTGTATCTCATAAGGCAAAATACATCTAGTATGTCTCTAAAACTCTTCATACTCTTTGGCACTCCTGACACCACTGAAAAGTCCAAAGCCTCTTCTCAGAGTCAAAGGAATTACCTAATTGGAAGTTCCTATAAAATTAGTGAGCTATATACTTCCAACAAAGGATAGCACACAATAAATATCCCTATTCCAAAGTGGAGGAATGGGAGTATAGCAAAAAAAAAAGGGGGGGGGATTAGACCAAAGTGAAATGGAAAGCTGAGCTGTCATAAAACTATTGGATTCTGTATCTCCACGTCTGACATCTGGGACTTGTTACAGGATCAATTAGTTTCTAAGGGATTCCTGTTCTATTCCCTCTGCTTCTGTTTCTTGAAGCACACAAACCCGTTCTCTTATGTTGGTTCCACTCCATATCTGCAATGGTCCTCAGAAGATGTCCCATGATTCTAGAACCCTCATTTCAACTTAAATTTCATTGCTTCATGAAATGGTCACTTAAGGTCTCCTTGCAAGGAGTACAACTCTAAAACCTGTTGCTTTCATACCAGCCAACTTACTCACTGCGCTATCTTCCCAGATCTAAAATACATTTGCCATAAAATTTGAATAAATTAATGTCACATTTGATTTTATATTTCCCAGATGTTAGAATTTATTTTATTCTTGTGAAGTAAAACAGTAAATAGAATAAGGATGAGAAGTGAGCATCATGGGGGCAGCAGGTTTGTGTGACACACTTGACCTCCATTATTTTTCAAAGCACACACATCTGTCTCTGGGTTTTACCTGAGGACTACTATAAATAGAAATAGCAAAGCTGTGTTGGAGGAACAATATTTTTTTTAAGTTTTCCTGCTATTTAGGAAACTATAATAAATCTATATTTAAACACAATGTGTATTTTAAACTAACATGATATATGAACCATAGAGAAATGGAAAGAATATGATTAGAAAGATCTGAAATGTTGGAAGCAACACGATTATGGCATAGGGACAATGGTAAGGCAGGCAGGGGCTCAGCTTGTGACATTTTCACAGTGGTTCATCCTAATTATTAATGTAAAAGGTGCTTGGTCAGTTAATTCCATAAATTATTGGCACAAATGTCCAAGATCATTTTTCTGTCCCTCTCTCATGTGACTTGAGGAAGGGTGATGCTTTGTATGCTCCATCTTTCATGTTCATAAAACAACTTTTGTTTTTAGCTAAAATTCTAAGAATTCTTGTTTGTTTGTCTTTCTCCACTATTTTCCCAGATCTTTAACATAGAAACCCAGCACTGATAATTTTTCTCTCTGTTTATAAGGGCAGTGGGAAAGGCTTAAGCTCACAGGACATTGCAGCTCATGAGAAAGTCAAGGAAAAGGTAGATAGTAGATAGCTACTGGGCCAAGGTTTCTAGGCAGTGTGTGAAATACCCTTAACCCATTGCCCCTCATTCCATAGAGACAGGAGGGCACATCTTGTTCCTGACTAGGGAAGGCACAACAGACACATAGTGCATCTGTTGGTCATTTTGGTCAAAATACCTGGGAATAGACAAGCAGTGTCACACTGGTGTCATTTTTTTTTTACCCCAAAGAACTTTTTATTTTTTCATGCAAGTTTTATCTTCTCCAGTTACACATGTCTGAATGTGAACCAAGCATTAGGCAAAAATCATAGTTATCATGTGTATTGATTTCTCTGCTATTGTTCATTTTCCTAACAACTTAGGCTCTCATTATTGTTGCAGTTTCTTTTGCAACAACTACTACTTTCCCCCTTTTTTTCATTCCAAATAGTACCATTCGGCTGTATGTCCTTGTCAAGTTGGTATGCAGTATCTGTACTTTGAGTGTGTCATTCTCAGACTCGCAAATACTCAGGCAAGTGTTTAATCCTTGCCTTCTGCCCCATACTTCTCCATTCAGATTTTTTGTGACAAATCCCACTTCTTGGTCCCTTTATTCCAACTGCTCCAGTTGCATGTTGTCTGAAAAATTCTGAACTCTCAGCCGGGTGGTGGTGGCACACACCTTTAATCCCAGCACTTGGGAGGCAGAGGCAGGCAGATCTCTGTGAGTTCGAGGCGAGCCTGGTCTACAAGTGAGATCCAGGAAAGGCGCAAAGCTACACAGAGAAACCCTGTCTCGAAAAAAAACAAAAAAACAAAAAACAAAAAACAAACAAACAAAAAATCTGAACTCTCTTGTGCTCACTCTTTTCAAGGGGGCCCTTAGATACTCTCTTCTAAGAGAGTTCTTAAATGTTGTAGACAATATGTCTTGGAAGAAGTCTAAGCAAATTATAAGAGATATCATTAGCAATTCAAGATTCAGGAAGGGGAGCACGCTGTATCTTTTAAACAGATGCAAAGATGGAAGCACAGCAAAAGGACTTGGGTTAGTTGCAGTAAAATCCAAGGTCTATGGGCGGTAGAGGATGTATATTGGGAAATACTAGATTGTTGTGAGTGGCCTTTTCCTAATTGAAAAACCAGACACATCATAAGCTTCGTCAAGGCATCTGTTGTAAATAACTATGTTCTCTTAAGCAAGGAAAGCATTGAAACCAAGTGTTTCTAGGATGATTGGAGACAATGAACACAGTTGCAAGTTCCAATTCCCATGATTGCTGTGGAATATCTTTCTGTATGCTGCAAATATGTGTTGCTCTGATTGGTTGATAAATAAAGCCATTTGGCCTATGACAAGGCAGCTTAGAGGAAGGTGGGAAATTCAAAGAGAGAGACAGGAAGAAGGTGGAGAGAGACGTCAGTGAGCTGCCCAAAGAGCAACATGTAATGGGACACAGGAAAAGCCATGGAACATGTGGAGATACATAGACTAATAGTTATGGGCTAATTTAAGATATAAGAGACAGCTAACAAAAAGATTGAGCCATGGCCATGCAGTTATAATTAACACAAGCCTCTGTGCATTTACTTGGGGAATGTGAGTGGGAAAGATTTGTCTCAACTGCTGGCAGGCCAGGACACAGAGAAACTTCCAACTACACACAATTACTTTAAAGAGCTCATGAATGAAGACAGGTTCTCAGACACGAGGTTATCTCGTGACACACACTCACTTCAGTTCATGCACTGATACATACCTCACAGTAAGCAATATGACAGACATATAACATGCTCAGGGTAATAATGCACATTGTGACTACAAGGAGATACTGGTGTCACCAGAGGTAAAGATAGACAGCAAAGCACTGAGGCCTCTGGTCTCCATCCTCATGATTCCCAAACATCAGAGTGCATGCATTTTTATTTTCACTTAATAAAGTGACAATATTCACCCTTATTTTATTTGTTCATCCTCCATGAGAATATGCTTGATTTTGAAGTTTAGCTCTTCATTGTTTCTTTTTATTCTTTTCCTTATTAAGTCCAACAATTAGTTTCCATTTAATTAGTCCCAAATTTTATAGAAAACTGCAACTGTAACAGTTTGAACAAAGGTACCAAAAAGTGGGATTTGCGACTAAAGATTTGAATGGAGCAGGGTAGAGTAGGAAGTGAGAATCAAATACCCTGATAGACAGCTGATAATCCACTTGGAAGTCTATAAATATTTGAGAGCAGCATGCGAATAATATACTGAGATGCATACATGAATGTAATTTTGAGAACTTTATATGAAATATATCTGACTAGTGCAGATACTACTAGCAGTGTTAGGTCACTGGGCATCACTTAGGCATTATATACATTTTAGAAAGTAACAATAAAAAATTACTTGAGAAACTTTTATTTAAATACTGTTTCACCATTTCTGATATTACTGCTTTTTAACTTAATATCTTTCTATGCTTTGTGGTTCTAGTTTCAATTCAAAAGATAAATGTAGAGAGGGTTATGTGTCAGGAGTCCAAAGTTCAGTAGAGAATTATGAATCCCTAGTCAAAAGGTATGTTACTTGGGGGGGGGGGAGAGGTTATGTTTTTGTTTTCACAGGAAATGAGAGGCCATAGATTCATTCTGGGTTGAGAGAAGTCAAGTTTGATTGAGGAAGATGCCCTGAAAAACCTTCATTGGGAGCAGATGGCCCAGATAATCCAACATCTCAGAGTCCTTCTGTTACAGTTTCCTCTAAATTCTACATCCAGAAGAGCTTCAAGGCAACAAGCTAAGATGATCCAGCTTCACAAAATACTCCAGTCAGAACTTGACCATGATCCTAAATCTTCTCAGGGTCCCCCAAAGGTAACAGCACTCTCAAAACAATAGGAGTCTGGAGAATGACACCCACATTCCCCAAAAATAAATTATGGATATTTGCCATTATTTAGGGGGTTTGGCTACAAATTATTATTGTCCACAGTCAGGAAAAAAGCTAAACAAATGAGTTAAATTCAAAGATCTCTTTCTAAAGGAAAAAAGTGGGATAGGATATAGAAATGATAAGATAAAAGGTTAGATTATTTTAATCCAAAATCAACTGTTAATCTCAAAATATTTTACATTGGTATGGATTTAATTTACTGATAAAAATTTAAAGTTATTTCTGCTATGCTGTATGTATGTTTCTACTCTTGTTTGGAATATTGTGTTATGCAGCTCATTTAAAAATGTAATGCATAATTAAAAATACAGGTTAATAGCTAGTCACTTATTACAATCAAACTTATAGTCATGTTTGATATGTTTTCAAGGTCAAACAAAAATATCTTTTAAATAGATAGGTGGTCTTCAAACACTTCAAAGACCTACAGAATATGGCATTTAATGGATATTGTAACTGTAATTCTTAATAATTGTTTGTTATATGTAGTTTTACTATGTTAAGAAAACCTTCCTTTTAAATTAGACAAAAAGGGGGAAATGATGTGGAATAATCTTTCTTTACACTGTGTGAATGTATGTTGCTATGATTACTTTAATAAAGAATCTTACTGGCCAATAGCTGAACAGGATAAAGTTAGGTGGGAAAGCCAAACTGAGAATGATGGGATGAAGAAGGGTAGAGTCAGGAGAGATGCCAGCCAACTGCCAAGGAAGCAGGACATGTAGAAAATGAGGTAACAAGCTATGAGCCATGTGTAAAAGTGGAAATAAAAATTATTATATATATTATATTATATATAGCCAAATATAATGTATATATTATATTATATATAGCCAAAACTATACAATGGAAAAAAGAAAGTATCTTCAACAAATGGTGCTGGCATAACTGGATGTCAATATGTAAAAGATTACAAATAGATCCATATCTGTCACCATACACTCAAGTCCAAGTGGATCAAAGACCTCAACATAAATCCAACTACACTAAACTTAATAGAAAAGAAAGTAGGAGGTACTCTTGAACGCATTGGCATAGGAGACCACTTCCTAAATAAAACACCAACAGCACAGACACTGAGCACAACAATTAATAAATGGGACCTCTCAAAATTGAGAAGCTTTTGCAAGGCGAAAGACACAGTCAATAAGACAAAAAGACAGCCAACAGAATGGGAAAAGATCTTCATCAACCCCACATCTGACAGAGGATTGATCTCCACAGTATATAAAGAACTCAAGAAACTAGACAACAAAATACTAAACAATCCAATTAAAAAAATGGGCTAAAGAGCTAAACAGAGAATTCACAAAACAAGAATTACAAATGGCTGAAAGACATTTAAAGAAATGCTCAACATCCTTAATCATCAGAGAAATGCAAATCAAAACGACTCTGAGATTACCACCTTACACCTGTCAGAATGGTTACAATCAAAAACACCAATGACAGTCAATGTTGGAGAGGATGTGGAGCAAAGGGAACACTCTTCCACTGTTGGTGGGAGTGCAAGCTTGTACAACCACTGTGGAAATCAGTATGGAGGTTTCTCAGAAAACTAGGAATTGAACTACCTCAAGACCCAGCAATACCACTCTTGGGCATATACCCAAAGAATGTTGATTCATACCACAAAGATACATGCTCAGCTATGTTCATAGCAGCACTATTTGTAATAGCCAGAACCTGGAAACAACCTAGATGCCCGTCAACTGAAGAATGGATTAAGAAAATGTGGTACATATATACAATGGAGTACTACTCAGCAGAGAAAAACAATGAAAGCATGAAATTTGCAGGCAAATGGATGGAACTAGAAAATATCATCCTGAGTGAGGTAACCCAATCCCAGAAAGACAATCATGGTATGTACTCACTCATAAGTGGATTCTACATATAAAATAAAGAACAATCAGATTATTTTAAATTTTTAGCGGTGGATTCTACTGGAGTTTATCGGTGGATTCTGCTGGAATATCCGATGCAGACAAGCACTGGAGAGCTCCTGTGGCAAATCACCCTCTGGAGTGATGGAAGGATCTTTCTACTAGCACGTGGAGGAGACCCGATCTAGTGTTCGAGTGGCCCTGGGGTTCTGTTTATGTCTTTCCTCAGGACAATGAGGTTCTTCTTTGGATTCCTGAGCACTGAGCTGCTGAAGCCTAACATGACAGAGACTTAATGGGTCTTCTTGAAAAAAATCTATCCTTCTGATGTCAATGGAGATTGAGAGCCCAACATCGCCAGCTTTGGCAAGCATTAATGTAAGCCTAGGAACTGTAACCATAAGATTGGATTCTCCAGAAGAGCTGCCAGCTAAAGTCGTGCTGGGATCAAGAAAAATGGGCCTTGACAGTACGTGTTACTGGAGTTGTATCCATGCCAGTGGATGTCCACACAATCCAGAAGAGAATTTATCATTGCTACTGCCGCTGTTGCTGTTATAGCAATGGCGCCCACCACTGCTACTCTTTCTGGGATTACCATTTCATAATTGCTTACTACAGCTAGCACAATGGAGACCCTGGCAACATAAGTAGCTACCACAGTTAGTTAATCTCTCATTCTGTGGGGCATGATAAATTTAATTCAGTAGCTATATACATCTCAATTGGCTTTGAAAATTATAAATTTATAAACTCGAGTTCCAGTTGCTTTTGGGATACTATCTTACAAGGACACCAACGTACAGCATGGCTTGTTAAGGAAGGGAATGGCTCAGTTGCCTTTAGCCTACTGGCTATGGGTGAGCTAGGACCTCTGTTGGTCTTTTCTGTATCAAACACACAGATTGCAAGCCCAGTGCCACTTTGAGATCTTTGGCAGCAGTTAACTCTGCAGCTCACACACGATTGAGCCTGTATGATAATGAGTATTCAGAGACGGGTAACGCCTGGGGGGCACTCACCAACCTAAGACAGAGCACCTGTGTGGCCTGGGCAGGCGTCTCCATGACGGGTAAGGTGACCTGCTGACGTCCCACGCAACCCAAGTCAGAAGCTAATTTTTTAATAAAAGGGGGACCTGTAGGGCTCTGGCCCCCATTTTGGGTAACTGTTGCCTTGCTTGCGCACCTTGACCTTGATATTCTCCCTATGCTAATTCCCTGCCAGGTTCCACCCTCCTGAATGCTTAAGGGATGTTGCTTGCCTGGTACCCTGAATAATTGGTGTTAACAGATTAGAAGCAAGATTGTAAAACATCAGTAGCAAACTTCTGCCCTCTGGGGTCCTCCCATTGTGCTGTAAGCCTGTATTTAAGACCTCCTCCTCCCTTAAATAAATGACATTCAGCATTTAAAATTAAAGTATATATATATTATATATATAATTGAATGAATACTGTGAATGTAATCTATGAATACCACAAATGTGATTAATATCATGAGTGTAATTAATGAATATCATGAATGTAATTTAAAAAATAAATAAATAAAGTCAAAAAAAGAAAAAGAAAATGTGGTAACAAGCTATGAGCCATGTGTAAAAGTGGAAATAAAAATTATGGGTTAATTTAAGTGTTAGAGTTAGCTAGTAACAAGCCTGAGCTATTGGTTGAGCATTTATAAGTAATATTAAGTCTCAGAGTAGTTATTTGGAAACTGACAGGTGGGAGAGAAACATCCAACTACAGGGATCCAAGGCCCTGTTCTGGCCTCCACAGGAATGTGGTACACACACACACACACACACACCCTCTTTAATGTTTTTGAACACTCTCATAACTTCTATTTTGAAGTCCTTGAGTTGTGCTTAACCTATATTGATTTCTCAGGGACTACTGTAGTAGGTTCACTGGGTTCTGATGGAGGCACATTACATTGATTATTAATGTTTGTGTTTTTACACTGATATTGAGGCATCTAAGGTTGGTAAGATTGTTTAATTCTAGGTGTTGATATTTGGTCTTTCTTGAGTGAGTGTTTCATTTCTTTGTTTCTATGGCCCTCTCTTGATCTTAGGAAAGTTTGGTGGCTATGGGTTTGCCTAGTAGAAAGTGCTTTGGAAAGTCATTGGGTGGCAGAGAGGAACAGAGATTGGCTTGAAGAAAAGACTGAGATGGGCTTCAGGAAACAACTAAGGGGATACTGTCCATACCTATAGTGGGATTCCCAGGGAGTCGTGGGTGTGGTGGGAAGAGGGGCAATCCTGTAAATAGATTACAGTAAGGCTAAGAATCATCTGGATAGACATGAATGAACGGGCTAGGGGGATCCTGGCTCTGAACCAAGTTTTTGGAGTCTGCAGTGAATAGAGTTGAGGTAGGTAGAGAAGGGCTGTAGAATAATCCTCTTGTACATTGTAAAGATTTGTCACTTGAATTGGTTTAATAAAACACTGATTGGCCAGTAGCCAGGCAGGAAGTATAGGCAAGGTGACTAGACTAGGAGAATTCTGGGGAGAGGAAGAGCAGGGTCAGGAGCCAGACACTGTAGTGATATTTTATTTGTACTGAAATGTGATTTGTATGTTAATAAATAAAGTTGCCCGGGGGTCAGAGCTATTAGCAAGCCATAGCAAAAGCTGGGCGGTGGTGGTGCACACCTTTAATCCCAGCACTTGGTAGGCAGAGCTAGGTAGATCTCTGTGTGTTCAAGGATACAGCCAGCATTGGAGACACACATCTTTAATCTCAATACCAACCATAGAAGACCTGGAGGTCTGTACAGACAGGCAGTGACTAGGAGGTCATGTGGTTGGGTTTACAACCAATGAGAAGGCAGAACAGAAACTCTATAAAAAAAGACAGACACAGGAAGTAGGTCTCTTTTGGAGAGCTAGGACAACAGCAAAAGTGAAGGGTAAGGTTTTTAGCTCTTAGCTATTGCTCTGACCTCTTGGCTTTCATCTCTGTATTGGCTCTGTGTTTCTTATTTAATAAGACGGTTGGCTACATCTACAAGACAAAGAGGAAGCAAGATGAGAATGTAGCACTGTTAAAAGATAACAAGCCATGTGGCTAAACATAGGTAAGAATTATGGGTTAATTTAATTCTAAGAGTTAGTAATAAGCCTGAGCTACTGACTGAGTATTTATAAATAATATTAAGCCTCCAAGTCAATTATTTGGAAAGCAGCTGCTGGATATTTGGGAACAGACAGGTAGAAGAAAAGCTTCCAGCTACAGAGGGGTACCTGTAAGTAGATTGTTACAGGGCTAAAGGTGAGACTAGAGAGATCATAAAGAAGTACAGAAAGGATAATGTGAATCACCTGAGTCCCTGCCAGGATTTCCTCACAGGAATTCCAATGTGTTTCTAGGTATCAGGGACTCACAAAAAAAGGAATTGGGATAGGCTAGGGGTAGGAAGCTGGAAGGGTCCACAGGGAGGATGAAAATTGTGTCCATGCCAAGGGTTGGTGGATTCTCCCGTCAATGGAGACAGGGTGAGAAGAGAGAACCTAGACACAGATTTGGGGAAGAGTCTACTGAGACTGTAATAGAAGACAAGAAGGATCATGAAAATTGACCACCTGAGTACTAGCCCATTGTGTCCACTTGGAGTCCAAGGTAGAGAGTGCTTTCAAGTAATTGGACATTATACAAAATCCCACATCAAGTAGGATTATGTAATTTGAACATGTCTTTAATCTTATTTTTTAAAATTCATGGTTAACCTACAATAAATGTACATCTCTCTGAAGTATGACATTGTATTTCAACACATGAATTCACTGTATAATGTTTAAACATGTAAATAATGTTTAGCATATTACTGTAACTTTTATCATAACTTTGTGATAGTGCTCTAAGTCTCTCTTCTAGCTATTTTGAAATGTGTGCTATATCATGAATAACTTCAGCCATGCTGTTTTACAAAAGCACACAATACTTCAACTTATTCCTATTGTCTACTTGAAACGTCCATGAAATTGGAAAATTTAGCATCCTAAATTTTAAGTAGAATTTAACTATAAGTAAGACATAAAATAGGTAATATTTGTTTTCATAATGCTAAGCAGTCTTCATAAAACTTTTCAACAAATTAATTTCACCTTACCTTGTTAAAATAATTAAAATTACTTTCACACTTAATAACATTACTATCTAGTGTTTTATTTTTAATTGCATGCCATAGATGAATTCAATGACTTTTATGTACCTTTCATCCCCTGCCCACACAAATCTACCTTCTAAAAAAATTGGTTGTCTGCAGAAGAGAAGGTGGACTGTTTGGCAAGCTAAAATCTCATTGCTACATTGAATTTCTTGATTTTTTTTATAACAGACATAAGAATATCATAGCAGATAGTACAAGGAGTAGTCTGCAAAAGGACTAGTGGTAGCTATGAAGGAGACAATGGGAAGCATACTTAGTGGCCTTGGGAGGTAAATACTGAGGGCAGTCAGCAGATCTCTTAACACATGGTTGATCATCCAGACTCAGGCCTCATTCTGTTTTCCTCATATGGTTCCTTCTCTGCCACTTTTCATGTTGAAATGTTTATAGGTGTTTCTTGTGAAAGATGCTTGAAAGCGTAAGAGTTATGTGCAGAATAAGCTCAGCTCTTTAGAGAAAAGGTGTCATAAAGTCTAACACGTAAGTAATAAATCAACTCAATGGATAGTGACTTTTTCTTGTCAGAGAGCAACTTTAAACTGATTCAGAATCTCTGACAGAATAAATAAAGTAAAAGTGAAACTCAATTTGTCTCACCCAATGACAAAAGACAGACATTTGGATTAAACAGAATTATCTACACCCTATCAAATGAAACAGGACAAGAAATACCATTAATTATCATCAAATCAGGTCTAATGATAAAAAGCTACATTCAGAACAGGTAACATTTTCTAGTTGAATATCTGTGCCTTAAAGAAAAAGTAATAGAGTCAACTCTTATTAATCCTTTACCAACAATTAATTATGGAAGTAATTGGACATACTTTTAAAAAACATAAACAGAATATCATGACAGGAATATTAAAATATATGTAATTGAATCCAGCTGTGGTATCCGACACTTGTAATTCTGACAATCATGGGGCCAAGGCATGAGCATTGTTGCTAGTTGGAGACTAGCCTCGGCTACATAGTAAATTTAAGAGAAGCTTAGACTACAAAATGAGACTCAGATTCAAAGAAACAAAACTACATAATAACATTAACAATTAAAAAGATATAAATGTAAGCATTATTTAAGCATCAACTTGCATTTTCTTTTCTACAAAGAGTAATGTTTTCTGGCATTAAAAGCATTAGTCAAGAAAGGATTATATGTTTATATAAAAATAAGGAATATGTTCCTCTAGAGCAGTATTCTTAACCTTACTAATGCTGTGACCCTTTAATACGGTTTCTCATGTTGTGGTGACCCCCAACCATAATTTTTTTTTACTACTTTGTAACTGTAATTTTGCTACTGTTATGAATCAAAATATAAATATCTGATATATAGGATATCTGATATGTGACCCCTGCGAACCACAGGTTGAGAAATGCTGCTTTAGAATTACATGTTAAATATGTACATATACTGAAATTTTAATCTCATTGTCTCTGTTTCTGTTTTACTACAATTTTACATTTGAAATACTGTAAAAGGTTTCAATCTTTGTTACTGGGCATAAATCTAATAGACAAATTATGTATTCGTCCTGTTAGGACCTGACAGGCACACAGAGCTGAAGGAGTAGCCTAGATATATTAACTCAAAAGCTAACTTTTTGTACTACAGCTTTGGAAGCATTATTTATTGTGAAATAATCTTTTTTTACACTGTGAAGATTTATCACTTGGATTTGTTTAATAAAAAGCTGAATGGTCAATAGCTAGGCAGGATTTCTGGGGCAGAGAGGACCCTGGGAAGAAGAGCAGAGATGCAGAGAGTCTGCAGTCAGAGACAAAGAAAGCAGAAAAGCAGCATGGGTAGTACAGAGTAAAGGTAATAAAGCCACAAGACAAAAAGTAAATTAACATAAATGGGTTAATTTGAGTTATAAGAACTAGTTAAGAACAAGCCTAAGCTATCAGCTGAACTTTTATAATTAGTAAGTGTTCATTTGGTTATTGGGAGCTGGCAAGCAGGACAGAAAAATCCACCTACAAATGGTGCCCAACATCCAGCCATGTATATCCACATAAGACCTGAGAAAGCTTTAAAAAGGTTCTGAACACACAAAAATGGAGTCAAATGTGGCTTCCTCGTCTCGTGTCCCTTGTGCTGGTCATGGCACAGAGACACGTTTCCCCCGCAGCTGCCTGTGTGCTTGAGCCACCAGTGCACTGTGAACTGAGCCATGTGGAGGGTTTAAGGTTTTGCCCATGCAGACAGAAAAGGTTATAGACATGCAGTAAAACAGATTCAGATGGAAAAAAAACTTCTAAACAAGTTACAGTGTGTTTAACAATACGCATAGGTTTAGGGGGGAAATGGGTATAGACAGTCATAGAAAAAATGAATAGTTTAAAAATAATAAAGTCTTTAAAGAGAGAGTAAAGTAAAAAAAATAAGTCATGTAGGGATGGAAAATACACAGGGAGTCTGGATCCTATATGTTGTCTTGTTAACTTTGAATTTTTTAAATGCTAATGTACAAAAAACAATAGCTGCTGACAGACATTGGATTATGGAAACTATTAAATTAAACCAACCTATATATTTTTTAAAATGTCCTAACTTCAAAATGCAAGTCAATGTGTTGCACTGGGGGAGAGGTTATGCTATTGTTTCCATAGGAAATGAAAGACTGGTGATTCCTTCAAGATTAATAGATATCAAATTTGACTCAGGGAGACCTATTAAATATCTTGGCTAGAGACATGGGGGAGGAAACTAAAAAAAGACTACACAGGACAGGTGAAATGTAAGCTGATCTCTTGACATGGGAACAGTGCTGAGATGAGATGAGACATAATAAATCTTGTTGGCTACAGAGTCCTCAAGACTTATTATATGCCATCCTTTCGTATGACATAGATAGAGATTTATATTACAGTTTGATTATACAGTCCAAATTGACTTATAAAGTTGGCAAATGCCTTTATTTATTTATTTATTTTTATTTTTATTTTTTTGGTTTTTCGAGACAGGGTTTCTCTGTGTAGCTTTGCACCTTTCCTGGATCTTGCTCTGTAGACCAGGCTGTCCTCGAACTCACAAAGATCCACCTGCCTCTGCCTCCCGAGTGCTGGGATTAAAGGCGTGCACCACCACCGCCCAGCGGCAAATGCCTTTTACCTGCTCAAACATAAAACAAAAAATCATCTTTGACTTGTGCACATCACACATTCCATACTTGTGTTACTGCAGATATGTATGTTACTTTGGAAAGTTTATGTGTTTTCAGAGCAAGGGGACCAGACACCAATGAAAACAGGTGGCCCGGGTGATGCAGCTTCTCAGAGTGCCTCTGTTACAGTTTTCTCAGAGTTCTGCATCCAGAACAGCTTCAAGGATGCTGGATGAGATGGTCCAGACTCACAGACTACTCCAGACAGAACTTCAGATAAGCCTTGCACTTTCCCATTCCACAGAGACTGGACAACAAATAATACAGCTAACTCTTCCCAGAACTTGACCATTATCCCAATTTTCCCACGGTCTCCTAAAGATACTAATATCCCCAGATATCAGGAAGCAGTCTAGAAAGCAATACCCATGTTCCGAAGAGGTGGGGTGGATGATTTTTGGTCATTTGATGGGCTATAGAAGTTTATCATCATTTAGGTGGGTTGGTTACAAATTATTATTGGTCACAGTCAGGACAAAAACTAAACAAGAGTTAGATTCAAGGATCTTTTCTGAAAGAAAAAAATGGGGATGTAGTATAGAATGATGAGATAAAAGGGTGGTTTGTTGAGTCTACTTTTAAACAACCAGTAGTCTCAAATATTTTATATTGGTATAGATAAAGAACTTGAAAATCACAAATATATGAGACTGGAGAGATGGCTCAGATGTTGAGAGCATTGACTGCTCTTCCAGAGGTCTGAGTTCAACTCCCAGCAACCACATTGTAGCTCACAACCATCCATAATGAGATCTGGTGCCCTTGTCTGGCCTGCAGACATACATGCAATGCTTAGTGCATGAGCTGGCTGTTTGGAGCCTGGGGCCTATGCAGGGACACTTTGCTCAGCCTGGGTGAAGGGAGGAGGGGACTGGAGCTGCCTTGACTGAATCTACCAGGCTGAGGTGAATCCCCAGGGGAGTCTTTGCCCTGGAGGAGATGGGAATGGGGTGTGGGCTGGGGGGAGGATGGGGAGGGGCAGGAGGAGGGAGGACAGGGCAATCTGTGGCTGATATGTAAAATTAAATTAAATTATAAAATAAAAAAATAAAAATAAAATAAAATAATTTAAAAAAAGAAAATCACAAATATAAAATATAAAGACTAGATTATACCAGGGAAGCAGAAGGAGGATCCCTGGCATTTGCTGGCAAGCAATGAGTTCCAGTGTCAGTTCCAGTGAGATACTACATCTCAAAAAGTAAGCTGGAAATCCATTGAGGGAGATGCTGGCCATCCACCTCTAGCCTTCACACACACATGCATACATGTGTGCATGCACTCACACACCACGTACATACCTATGCATAGGCCCATGCACAGACGAAATCTTTCTCTCTCTCTCTCTCTCTCTCTCTCTCTCTCTCTCTCTCTCTCTCTTTCACACACACACACACACACACACACACACATACACACACACACACCACAGCAGAATAGTCAGAAGAGCAGTTTCACAGAAAAATGTATGTGTAGAGAGTAAAACATTAAGAATGTCTTCAATAATTAAACGCTAATTTTCAAAAATATGTGATTTCTTCTCTCATCACACACTTACAATGTATTTGTATTTATTATGCCATCCATGTGTCATCTCTGTGCCTTCATGAGACTTTGGGCTAGCTGCACATGCCTGTGGCAACTGCTGTACTCACTGAGACTCTGGTAGCCCTGAGTTCCAAGGTACAGTGGTCCAGCTGCGACTTCTTCTCTCCTCAGCATCATTCAGCAGCTGCCATTGCCAAGGCTGTCATTCCATTGTGTGCTTGGAAGGCTGAAACAGATGACATACATGTAGTTCATTGAGCAGATATTGCATTTCCAAGACGGACGGACCCCTTAACATGAATCTGCATGATGGTGGTGATCTTACCAACATTATCCACATCAAGTACCCGCAGCTTCTCGTAGGCATCTGAGGCAACCCTTAGGTAGCTATGACTAGAGTCTATAACCTCAATGAGATGGTGGCAAATGGGATACTGAAGGCAACTGTTATCAGTGTAAAAGATTCTGTAACCAAGAGCAAGTTTGACAACCTGTCTGGCTACCAAAAGCCACTCATAAGTGGCTTTAAATGGACCACAAATGTGATGTTTGTGGGTAAGGTGGTGGGCTATAGCAATGTGGTCAAGGGGTGTACCTGGGCCTTGAAGGATTTCAGGGCCTGAATCATCATCACCAAGATTGACCCCATCAGTGCACTGCTGGGGTTGTGAGACGACCACCACGGACAAGGCATGTAAGGAGGGCCACATCTTTGTCAAAACCATAGGCTATGTTGATTATCATCCTTGGTCAGCACTTTGAACAAATGAAGGATGATGCCATTGTAACACTGGACATTTTGATGCAGAGATTGATATGAAGTGGCTCAACAAGAACACTGTGGGGAAGGTAAACATCAACCCCCAGGTGTGTTGTTACTGGCTGCAGACTAGGTGCTGCATCACTCTTCTGGCTGAGGGCCTGCTGGTCAACCTCAGTTGTTCCGTGGACCACCCCAACTTTGTGATAAGCAACTCCTTCACAAATCAGATAATGGCCTGAATTGAGCTGTAGATCCATCCATACAATAACACTGTTGGGGTTTACTTCCTGCCAAAGAACCTGGAAGAGATAGTGACAGAAGCCTACCTAAACAAGCTGATGTGAGGCTGACCAAGCTAACAGAGAAGCAAGCCCAGTAACTGGGCATGTCCAGTGGCAGCCTCTTCAAGCCTGATCAATACTGCTACTGAGAGCCAGGACTGCCCTTCACCTTCCAGCTGCTGTCCTCATTCCAGGCCCTACTCCCCAGAAGCAAATTGGACCAACTCTGCAGTTACTTTGCCTGTGTTCCCCCTGGGACCCAGCCTTTGGCCTCTGCTGTATTCCTCATACTATTCTATATGTGGCAAGGGGAACTGAGAGGTCTCAGTAAAAACAGAGGTTTGAGGAAGCAATCCACAGGACACATAGCTTGGGTTGTAGCTGGATGTTGCTAGTGGTGGTCACAAGCCCATGCACTTTACCATCCAGCCCCTCACTTGGTCTTTTAGATCCATGTTCTTGGTTTGCAGATCTACCGGTTTCTCAGCCTGAGACCTGAGAAGGAGCTTTACAAAAAGGCAGGAGCCACTGGAGGTTGAAGGTTCCTGAGAGTTTGGTTTATTTACTCTTGGGCCAGCTCTAAAGCCTCACAATACTGAGTTTGGTACTTTGGGTCCCTACTTCACAGGAGTTAGACAGATTAAGAGATAATCAGGAAAGGACAAGAAGTGGCTGCGATTGAGAGGTGCTAGAAAAAAAAATAGACAAAGGCCTGCCACTATTTTGTAAACGATCAAAAATTGACCGGGAATATCATTTTTCAAGTCGATGAATGAAAAAAAATCACACTTTCTGATGTTGTCTTATATGGCAGATGGACATTTCAGAGCTGTCAGCATCAGAAAGCTGGAGAGAAAACAAAGAAAGAAAGAAAGAAAAATGGAAACAAAAACTGCTTGCAGAGGTTATTAGATCTGGTCCTCTAAGACAGAGCCCTCACATAACAATTCAAGCAGATCAAATTTTATTACTTAAAGAGAGGCAGCAGGGACAAACAAGCCCCTAGGCTCCATTTGAAACCAGTATGCTAGGCTGAGCAAAGCACCCAGGATGGCTGTGTACCAAATGCACACAGGCCGTGTTGGTGCACCACTGTTGAGGAGCCAGAAGGCACTGTGCTCTGAATTTTATGTCCTGGGTACCATGGAGCTCACTGAACAAAGCCAACAGCTTCCTGATAGGATAAAAGAGGACAGGTCACTGTTTCTCCCAGTATTTCTCCTTCGTCTGAGGTTGTTACATTTTCACTATTTTCTACCTGGGAATTCAAGTGGAAAATGGAAGACCAAGGTCACAAAGATATCTTGGGACCCATTCTTTTGGATTGCTTAAGGTAAAACACAATGTAAGGCTGTCCTTGTAAAACTACATTGTGTAACTCCAATTTACCCAGCTCCACACTTGAGAAAGATTCCTGGATTAGGTCACAGAGGGAATTTAGGGACAGAAGGAAAACTAAGTGTAATTAGAGACTGCATGTGGTGGGAAAGGATATTGATCTTTAGGTCAAGTGGTTGCTGGCCATTCATGGTTAATGGTCTGTATATAAAATAGAGGCAGCAACTCAGTCATGTCAAGTGCCACGAGCCTGTGTATTTAAACTGCATGCTTTGATGTTCAGCCTTTCTAAATAATTTAAAATATATATATATATATATATATATATATATAAAACAAATTTAAAGTGATTTTATATGATTCAGTGCTGAAAACAATTTGGTAAAATTTCAATTCAATCTAAAATGATAGATTATATAAAGGCTTAGGTGATTAGAAATATAACTGCAAAAACCTTGTAAGTTAGCTCATCATATTTTATAACACTAAAAGTTACACAAAATTTTATCCCAGTGAATATCTACTGTATCTAGTGTTGTGTGTGTCCAGATCATGTGTGTGCACACGCGTGTGTGTGTGTGTGTGTGTGTTTACAGATGCAGATACACCATGTTTGAACTTGTATTTATGACAGTTTTGAAAAAAATGTAATTTAAATGATCTAACCATTATAATTTCTAATTTATTCATTGGTACAATGCAAAAGGCTCAGCAAAGCAATGTCTTCTTTTAAAACTACTACCCATGACTCGTGGCATTTTGAGTTCAACGTATTTGAAGAGATCACAGCTATTTTTCTATTTTCAGTGCTTTAATCCTACAAGCATTGGCCTTATAACTCACATTTAAAGTTATTTTCTGACCCTCTGGCATGATTCCATTACTTTTTCATCTAGGCCTTTTTGTCTCTTATGTGGAATCATTCTTGCCTCTATTACCTCTTGCTAATGTCAAAACAAAACCATGAAAACTCAGACACTAATAGGAACCACAGAACTATCTTACAATCAATATTTCTTTATAAACACATCATGTTATACAGCATTAAATCAATATTTACCACACAAAATGTATATAGTGTATCAATATTGGCTACACATTTGAGTTTCCCCACAAGGCCAAAAATATAGGCACTTGAGGTTTTGCCTGAATTTATCCTCACTTATAAAATCATAATTCATAACTTCATACACATTAGCAATATTCTTATGGTGGTTACAACCCCAGAACAGAACTATAATCTTTAAGAGCCATTGTATAAGTACATACATCTGTGTCTTATACTGTGCAAATTCAGATTCTAAGTGCCAACTAGGAATTTCAGAAAAAATACAACAATGATATATCAAAAGAATCACAATGAAAATGATATAAAAAAAGTGTCAGAGATTTTGTTTTAAACATTGTCCCTCAAATTCAGTTGGGAGTAATTGTTAAAATTATCCAAATGTGTCCTCTGATCACTGATAGATAAAACATTTTTATTTTTCAGTTACATCACTTTTGAATTTCATAACTTCCACTGTGCCGCCTGTATTTAAAGGGAGTAAATCATTTTGTACTGCAAATAGATAATAACTTACAAATTAAAATAGATTTTATCATTATATAGCTAAATGTAAGCATTTATTTTGTACATCTAATACATAATAATTCATTATCTAGAATATGAATAATTATTCTACAACTTTGTAATCTATGCTTATAATGAGTAATTAACTCCAACTTGATGAATTTCAAATTATTCAGAGTTAACACCAGTAAAACTTCTCCAGAGGAGGAATATTTGTTTATCCATTAAATGTAGAATGGTATAGGACTTCAAACTTGAGGACTCCTGTGTGGATGCTGCATAGCCTAAGATCCTGCTTAAAGACTAAGATACCTAAGACATCACAGTGATAATATTTTCATAGACAGATACATTTCCAGGCTATCTAATAAGTAATTTCCAGTTACTTCAGAGATATGAAGTAAAAAATCTTGTATCAAAAGTAGAAAGCAGAAGAATTAAAGAGACCCAACAGGATAAAACAAGCTATTAAGGGTTATTTGTGCACACATCGTATCCATTATTTTTTCCTTTTATTGAAAATAGATTATTTTTATCATATAATATATCCTGATTACGGTATCTCCTCCCTTTACTCTCCCAAGGTTATCCCCACCTGCACTCCCATCCAGACACATTTCCATTCTGCCTCTCATTAGAAAACAAACAGGCTTCTAAGGAATAATAATAATATAATATAATATAATATAATATAATATAATATAATATAATATAATATAATATAATATAATAATATAATATAGGGCTGGAGAGATGGCTCAGAGGTTAAGAGCACTGACTGCTCTTCCAGAGGTCCTGAGTTCAATTCCCAGCAACCACATGGTGGTTCACAACCATTTGTAATGGGATCTGGTGCCCTCTTCTGGCCTGTAGTCACACATGCTGTATACATAATAAATAATACAAAATAAATATATAAATAAATCTTTAAAAAATATATAATATAATATAATATAATATAATATAATATAATATAATATAAT
>CABHPH010078703.1:0-22783 GCA_902168325.1 Peromyscus nudipes
CTCTTACTCTTATATTTAGCCCATTTCTATTAATCTCTACTTTGCCATGTGGCTCGTGGGTTACCGGTACCTTACATCTTCCTTCTCCTGGCCGCGGCTCCAGCCAGTCTCCCCTCTACCTTCCTGTTCCCTCAATTCTCCTCTCTGTTAGTCCCGCCTATACTTCCTGTCTGGCTACCGGCCAATCAGCGCTTTATTGATACAGAGTGATATCCACAGCACTCACTGATGCTTTGGTGATAAATGACACCTATTCCTATTCTGGTGACCTCGGCCATGTTGGAGTCACATCTCCTGAGCCCAACTACAGTGTTTGTTTCTTTCAAGGAATGGGATCCAGGTGTATGACAAGGACATGACCTCTGAAGGGGAGAAGTCTCTCTACCATGAGCTCACTCTTGCCCAGACTGCAGAGGTGAGGTTAATAACTGGGGGGGGGTTCTATATAAACCGCCCCCACCCCCTGCCCCTGCAGACGTGGCTTACTGGTACAGGAGGAGGGAAAGTCCTACAACATAATCCTGTGTAGACATAGCTTACTCTTACAGAAGGTCTGAACTTGGCTGAACAACACTCAGGACCTTTGGAAGATATTTCTTGATAGTTTTTTTTTAAATAATTCAAGTTTAAATTCTCATAGACTGAGGGCAAGAATCATTTTTAAATTTCACCCAAAAGCTACAGCAAGCCTGAAGCTCCTGTGTCCAGTGTGTCCAGTGACCTGGGGTTTTGGAAAGGTTCACATTGGTGACTTTGTTCGGGCAGATGCCACCATCCATGAGCTGTGCTTTAGTTATCATTGCTCTGGTTGTCTGCTGTGGGGTTTGGTTTGGTTTGAGGCAGGGTCTCGTGTGTGTTAGGGGAGCCTGAAACTTGTGTAGCTGAGGATGACCTTGAGCTCCCGATCCTGCGCCTCTGCCTGTACCCACTTTATGCAGTGTGGGGGTCAAACCCAAGGCTTTGTGCATGTGAGGCAAGCCCTCTACCAGCTGAGCAGTAGCCCGAACCCGCTCGTGGTTTCTGTAGCTCTCAAAGTAAATGCGTTTACCCGATGTGAAGATACTTAGAAATAATGTGATTGTAGTGACACTGTTTTTTATAACCTAACAGAAACTAGAATTTTTAATGCATGAATAGTCGATCTAAAACGGCTAAATGAATGACTTTTTAAAATTTTGCGGTTTGTTTGACTTTGCTTTGTATTTTGACAGATACTGTCTTTACAACAGGGCAAGAAACAAAAGACTTCTTAGGGATGAAAATGTTGCAACCCTACATTTTTATTCCTTGTGTTTTCTGCCCTTGTGCATAGTGCATTAGGGAATGTTTGGTTTAACTCGCTGGTCTCTGCGGTGCTTCCTTGATGTCTGTAGCTGAGGAAATGTCAGAATGTCTCCTGCAGGCAACTGTGATCTGACCTTGAATGCAGAGGGGGACATTTTGGGAGCAAATGCTCCCCTCTGGTGTGTGAGAGTGACACATGCTACCTTTGAGGTTGTCTCGGGTGATCTAGATGGCCTGTTGAGGGCTGCGCTTCTGTGACTTCTGTTTCAAGTGTCATTTCACCACGTTTTGGAAAAGGAGCCAGACTGCAGGACTGAAGGAAGAAATGTCCTTGAGTCTTTATAACAGCCAGCAGTGTGTCTTGTGGTTTACGATCCATGTAGATGGAGAAAGAGGAGCTGAGAGCAGGATAGGGAACATGCTTAGTGGACACTGAGTGTATCTGGCTGTGAATGAGGGGCAAACCCAGCCACTCTCAGTGGGTGTGCTAAGCACCCACACACACACCTGTTCCTCCTATGGACCAGAGTCACAAGTCATGTTTTGGGCACCCATGTACTAATGTTACCCTTTACAGGTGAGTTTTCTTTTCTTTCTTTTTCGATTTTTAATTTCATGTGCATTGGTGTTTTGCCTGCCTGTTTATCTGTGTGAGGGTGCCAGATCCCTTGGAACTAGAGTTACAGACAGTTGTGAACTGCCATGTGGGTGCTGGGAATTGAACCCCAGTCCTCTGGAAGAGTAGTCAGTGCTCTGAACCTCTGAGCCACAAGAGAAAAATGTATATTTCGATGAAGCCACTTTAGAGAAGGGAATCCTGTGTTTCTGGGACCTGGTAAACTTGCTCAGGATTGTTTGGTGAGGACAGTGACATTAATCCCTGACTATGACTTTCAAAAATAAAAATAACAATCTTTATTAGGATGGTAATTGTTTCAGAGCAACGGAACATAGCCACAACACAAGCTGAACAGCTTTGCCATCTCAGGGCACCATGACAAACAAAGGAATGTGGCTTTTGTTAAGAGTACCTGAAGAGGAAGTAATGGAACATCCAAAGTCAGTACCCCATACGTGTATCATACTTCTGGTTAAGAGTATCTGTAGATCACTCCCTAGGGTTTGCTGGCTGGATCCAAATGCATCTGAGTGCTGTTGAGACCCATGTGAATCCTACTGTGAGAAGAGAAAGCTTTCCTAGAACCTTCAAAAGCTGATCCCCTAGTTCTGGGTCAGTCTTGACTCACAGACAGACCCTTGGATAAGACTGCTGGAGTTGTCTTCTGTGGGTTGATAATCTTCGCATCACAGGACTCCAGACCTTCAGATGGGATATTGACTGGATAGTTTCCTTCTCTCATCCTTGTTTCTCAGTAATGGCCAGTCTCTCTTGCCCTGTGTCTATGTGTCTGTCTGTGTGTCTGTCTGTCTTTCTCTCTCTCTCTCTCTCTCTCTCTCTCTCTCTCTCTCTCTCTCTCACACACACACACACACACACACACACACACACACACCCCACACACACACTCACACACACACACACACACACACACAGTCACACTTGGTTTTCTGCTGGACATTCTAGATGGTTAGAGAAGTCAAACTATTGTCTTCGTGCTTGTTTTCTAGTTTCTCTCAACAGAGGCTAGCCTGTGGTATTATGGCTCAGTAGGTAACGTACCCACTGAAGAAACACGAGGGCCTAAGCGGTCAGAGACAGGGCCATCAAGGGGCCTTGCTGGCCACCAGCATACAGTGAGAGACGCTGTCTCAAGAGATTCAGACAGAAAGCAGTAGAACAAGGCACTGATGTCCTCCTCTGGCCTCTGCATGTGCGCACAGGCATATATCACCCCCACACACTTACATGTATACCACATAGGTATAACATATACACAGATAAAAAGATAAAATAATTAGATTTTAAAAATTGGATATGCTTCTTTTCTTAGATTTGGAAGGGGGTTTGGAATCAGTGAGATGTGAATGGAGAATAATTCTACGTTCCCTTAGCATATGTAGAATGAGAGCGTGTACATATGGCATCTCTGTCATCTCCGAAAGCAGCAGAACACTGGCAGAGGAGGACTCACCAGGAAGCTGTTCTGGGCTTTGTTAGGAAGAAAACACATGACAAGGTCCCGCTTTCATCTGTCCATCACCTCGTTGTACCCCTCTTGGCTGCCAGGCTGCTTCCCACCACCCTCCAGTCGACCACTAGATTGAGCTCAAGAAAAATTAAGTTGTAATGCTATTTTCAATCCCTTTAACAATCTAGCTTTTTGGATTTGTTTTTATTGTTTATGTGTGTATGTGTATCCGTGTGTATATATGTGTACTACGTGTGTGCCCATTCCTGCAGAGGTCAGAAGAGAGTGTCAGATCCTCTGGAGCTAGCATTAACAGGTGGCTGAGTAGCTAGGTGTAAGTGGGGAAATCACACTCTGGTTCTTTGGAAGAGCAGCAAGTACTCTTAACTGCTGAGCTGTTTCCATGATCCGGTCTGCTTTTTAAAAAGCTACTTTGGGTGTGATGAGCAGCAGAGAATGGCTTATTGTGTCACTTGGACCCACATTGTTCTAAAGCGGTTGAAAGATTGTTGAGATGGCAAGAAACCTACTTATATTAAGAAGAAAATGAAACTTGATTTTGACCATCTTAAAGGCACTTTTAATACAACTTAATATTGAGTTGAGATGTTGAATAATACAATAATTTTTGGGTAGTTGCAAACTGGAACCTATTCAGTTATAATTTGGGGTCTAGTAGTAGTGATCACCACTGAGATGAGAATGATTGGTCACGTGACACTTCCTCTTTTAATTATTTGTATTTATTAGTGACTGCCACTGACATGAGAATGCATTGGTCACGCTACATTTCCTCAATTGTTTATACTCAGCATCCAAGTGGTAGTTTATTTTGTGACTTTTTGTTTTGTTTCATTGTTTTTCAAGACAGAGTTTCTCTGTGTAGACTTGGCTGTCTTGGAACTCACTCTGTAGACCAGGTAGGCCTTGAACTCACAGAAATCCACCTGCCTCTGTCTCTCAAGTGCTGAGATTAAAGGCATACACCACCATCGCCTGGCAACTTTTCTTGAAAGAACTTGAACATAACATAGGATTTGATAGTTTAGAACTGGGAAGTAGTGTGAGATTGACTTATGTGCTCAGTACAAATGGTGAACTGCAAAATCACTGGGAACAAGTTATTAAATTATTTCTCATAAGGAAGGAATCTGGAATCATGGAATGTAGAAATCATCCAGCAAGCAAGGACCTTGGAGAATCTTTAATGATGCATCCTTTTACAAAGACTGAGAAACGGGAGGTTAGTGGAGTGAATGGACGAATATGAGTTAGGAGTGAAAAGTTAGAACCTGGGGTGAGCCATGTCCATATGTGCAAGGCATCAACGTGGACTCTGGTCAGATTCGGTTCCATGAATGGCAGAGTGGGTAGAGGAGAATAACGCAGAACGACTTAGCCTCAATTCTGCCCACTACATCAGCTAAATCTCATGATAAACAAGGGCTGTGGCTGCATCTCTTGTTGGCCACCATTTCTAGGTACTGAGCTTAATATCCAGGCAAGAAATGCTTTTCAGTGAGCAAAAAGAGTACAGGTGCATGTTGAACAAAGAAAAGAAAAGGATATTGAAGAGCCCTAAGCTTTAAAAAAAAATAGCCATAATAGACTATTTTATTTCCTGAAATGGAAGGATGCTAGATTCTCCAGAAATTAATAGTAGAAGTCTTGAGAAAATGACCTGCTTTCCCCCAGAGCAGGGAGCTCAGATTTCCCTGAGGTGGTGAAGGTGGAGGCTGCGTGGATAAGCAGTCTCCTCCCACAGATACCATCATTATGGAAGGCAGCAGCAGGTCCCTTTAGCCTAGTGCCACAGTACTCATTGGAGAGAGGCTGGCACGTTGGTTGGGCATCCCTGAACAACTCTGTTTTCCTGCTAGACTCAGTAGCTCAGTTAGAAGACAGTTGGTGCTACTGTGAGATGCCATTCCACTGAAGTGTATTTATCTCCCAATCAGTGACTTGCTCCATTCACCATCGGTGGTGAGGTGACAGGTGGGGATCAGGCCTCTGTGTAACTTCACAGGCTACGCTTCTTTTTGCTCCTCACTCATTGCTTGTTAATCTAATAGGATAGTAATCAAAAAGACTGCAGAGATGGCTTGGAGGTTAAGAGCACTGGCTGCTCTTCCAGAGGACCAGGGGTTCAATTCCCAGTGCATAACTGTCTGTAACTCCAGTTTCGGGGACACATGACATGCATTTTTGGGTTCTGCAGACACCAGGCACACAGAGACATGCAAGCAAAACACACACAAGATAGTAAAATATTTTTAAAAATATTTTAAGACCCTAGCCTTGGAAGGGGTATTTCTTACCAGTATTAGGATGTTTGCAGCCCCTGCATTCTGGACACAGTTCAAAACAGACAAAGCTACAGGAGGCCATACATCAAGAGATCTGACTGCGGGTTTTAACTGTGGATAAAATTTTGGGGGGATGTATTTTGGGAGAGAGGGAGAGAGGAAAAGGGGGTATGTATGTTTAGATGAGGTAGGAGTGTTTACTGAGGAGGACAAGGCATTTATTCTGTGTGATAAACAACCTCCAGGGAGAAAAGACAGTTTGAGCGCCTTGGGGCAGGACAGTCAGTGGAGTGATGTCTCGGAGGACGGCAAGAATGGCCACAGTGGAAAGTCTGTGTGCTCAGCTGCCTTTTCCTTCACAGCTGCTGGGGGGCTGTAGGAATCGGGGAGAGGTCTTCACCTCTGGAAAACTAAGGGGTAGGAAGGGACACAAACAAGGGACAAAAAAATCTTGTAACTATTTAGTGACAGGAAGTCGTAAGTGATACGAAGAAAATTAAACACAATGGCAGAATGCCATGGCAGGCGACTTGTGTTTGGAAAGAACAGCCAGGGGTGAACTGTATGAACTGAGTGGAGAGCTGAGGGCGATCTGGGGCACATTTTCAGCAGAGGATATGGCTGCTGCAAAGATCCAGAGTTTATAGGACTTTGAGAAGCAGCTGGCATTGCCAGGGGTTGGGGGACAGGGAGTGCTGGAGATCTTGGGATTCTGGAAGGAGCCTGGGGGGGGTCAGGTCACATGCAGCTTTGCAGCCTGTGTTTTGGTTGGGATTTATTCTGAGCATTGTGGGAAGCTGTTTATGACCAGATGTGATACCACTGAATTGTAAAGATCCTCTGGGTAAAGGGCTGTCCCTAGGGAGTAAGAGTGGAAATTTGGGGACCAGAGGAAAGAGTATTTAAACAACACATCACCTTTTAGAGAGTCTCATCGTGTATCAATTTAATTGATCGGGAACCATTTTTGGATAAATAAAGTGGAAGTTTCATAGTGTACAGTATAATAAGAGAAAGTAATTGTCTTAAGGTTTCTATTGCTGTGAAGAGACACATGACCATGGCGACTCTTATAAAGCAAAACATTTACATGGGGCTGGCATACAGTTTCAAAGGTTTAGTCCATTATTCATCATGGCAGGAAGCCTGGCAGTGTGCAGGCAGACATGGTGCTGGAGAAGGAGCTGAGAGTTCTACATCTTGATCCGCAGGCGGCAGTAGGAGTCTGTGTGTCACACTGTAGCTTGAGTGTAGGAGACCTCAAAGCCCATCCCCAACAGTGACACACTTCCTCCAACAAGGGCATACCTCCTAATAGTGCCACTCCCTGAGGACCATTTTCTTTCAAATCACCACAGTAATACTTAATATTTTTTTTGTCTCAGTTATATATGTGTATGTGCTGAAACATAAAATATTTACCAGATCATGGTCCCAACAGGTTTATAGGACTGAGTTAGAGAGATGGCATTGGGTTTGCTACAAACTCACTCCATGGTCCAGCAGAGGATGGGGTATCCTGTGAGTGAGGGGACAGCTATGGGGCTTGCCCTGGACGGATGCAGTGCTCAGAGATGCAGGCATGGCTGGGTGCAGGCTGGAAACCATGGGTTAGCATCACAGCACCAAGAAGAATTGCTGAACTTAGAAACAAACTCACAGCCGATAGATGTATGTATTGACATGCTAGTGAAATTTTCTGTGGGAGAAAAATCTTCCAAGATTTAACATCTGTTTCCTATCTTTAATGGATGTAATTCTTCTTGAAGAGCTATTTCAAAGCTTTTATGATTCATAAAATCCATGAACATCATTGTCTTCTTGATGAATACATATAAGTGATAGAAATGTTTAGTATCATTAAATATGAACTTCTGGTTTTTTAAAGTGCTTTTACTTTCTCTCAGAATATGATAGACACTCTTGAGGCTATTTTAAACTGATATCTTAGGGGGAAAAACACAAAACATTTTTGCCTATTTTCCCATAGGCAAAAGGAAGGCAGGAGGATCATGAGTTCAGGACTAGCTTAGGCTACAAGTGGATCCCCTCTCAAAAACTGAAAACAAAGAGTCAAGCAATCACCACACCAAACCATGTGAGCAAGAAGCAGACACAGCAGTGTCCTGGGACTCTTCCCCTGAGAAAATTTTGTCAACAATAATATGTGGACAAATGACCTCTCTGAAAAATCCTTATGTTGACTGTGAGTCTTCGGCCTTGAGCTGGGATGGAACTCTCAAGATACCCGCACAGTAACTCCCGCCACCAATGTATGGCCATCCAAAGAGAAAGAGACCCAGCTCTTAGAGCTTCATCTCAGCTCATGTAGGAGATTGCTGAGGCCTCTGCCAGGGAGAACTGTAGGAGCTGGGGTACTCCAGATGCCTGGGTGGGGTCACTGAACACTAGCCTGCTTGCAACTGCAGCGTCTCTCCACCAACCTCGTGGAAAACTGAGATGAAGCTTCAGACCCCAGCCTTTACTGGAGAGGAGAGCTGAGAAGAGAGAGCGTGACCAACCATCCAATAGCCCAAGTTTCTGGGTAGCAAACAAGGGTTTGGCTTCTGTTCCACCTACCTCAGGATGATATGGGGCCCAGAATGGTCTAGAGCTATAGCAACTGCTAAGGAGACCAACAGTGGGTTGGACTGATGGGAATGCATGAGGTACCCACAGAATGTGTCAAGAGCAGTTGGGGTTCTCTTGTCTAAATGATAAAGGATCAACATGGATACAGAGAAACAGCAACATGCAAAGGAAGACAGTATGAGGGGTTTACAGGTGCAGGAAACAAGGACCTGGAGCAGGTACCCTTCTAACATGGGGATAAAGATAAAAGGCACCAAAGGAGAAGAAACAGGGGAAGACATGCTGAATAAAGAAGTAGAGTGAGTCTCTAGAAACTCATGCAAACTACATGGACATGGATGATTGACTCCTCAGAGAATCTTAATACAGAGGCTTAATGTGGTCAGGAAAGCATGGATGAACAAAATGGGGATTGCAACAAAAAGGTGGACAATGTTAAGAGATGTCAAACAAGCCCCCAGAATGAAAGAATGCATTCACTACACCGAAAATTTTATTTTAGAGGGCTTTAAAGCAAATCAAACAAAGTAGAAAAAAAACCTAATAAATTGAATGCAGCTTATCAGAAATTATCCAGTTAGAAGAGGCTGTGTGCAAGAGTTACAGGATTTATGGGATATTATCACGTAGAGTGGCATCTCTGTTTCTCAAGCCAGGGAGGGAAGGAGGGAGGAACTGAGCTGTTGCTTCACAGATGAGCAGAAAGAAATGTCCAGATCCACGATGCCCATCTAACTCCAAATACAAATCCAAGGCAATCCGAATTATAGTCCATGGTCAGAAGAAGACTGTATTGAAAGCAAGAAAAAAAGCACCACGTCACATAAACAAGACACGGTGAGACTATTAGAAATCTCCCAGCAGGAAGTGTGCATAGCACACATTCAAAGTGTAAAGGCACAAGGACATGGTGCTGTCAAAGCTACACATCACACGGAGACAAACAGCTGAGGAGACTGTCCCTGTCATTCCTGCCTTGTGAGACAAATGTCACTGAGCAGCAGTGCAAAAGCCTGAGGAAGTGTGGAAGGCGTGGACTAGAGTAAACACGCAGATGGCTCCAGAATATCGGCATGGCAGTGGGTAAGCCGTTTAATTCTAGTGTAGTGTGACTACAGAGAAAATATAAGTTCAAAAGAGGTGGAGGAATACAGCACACAGATACAAAGAAATCAGCAAGACTCAAAGGAAGGGCAGGCAGAGGAAAGGGGCTGGAGGATTGCCAGGTGCACGGAAAACAAATGGCAAGTGGCAGTGTCCTTTCAACTCTCCTAGCCACCGTTTCTTTAAATATAAGTGGGTTAAATTCTACAATCAAAAGGTGTGTGGTGGGCTAGGATATTTAAAAGCAACAAGACCCAACTCTATGCTGTCTGCAGGAGATACACTTAGACCTGAGGTCACCCTGGGAGATTGCTGAGGGTCTGCAACCTCACACTAAGGTTGTGGTGAAGGGATCAGAAGAGAGATGCTGCACAAACTATACTGATGAGGTATGTGTCCGGCAAAGAAGAGAGTCAAAAACGAAGATAAGGGTGTTCCATTACAGAAGTGTTAGTTCTCTGGGGTGATACACAATTGTGAATGTCTGTACACCTAATATCAGAGAACCGAGGTTAAGTAGATACTAGTAGAAGAAGGAGAGTAGTCAGCAGGAAGCATCCCTCTGATCAGCCACTGATGAGGAATGAATGAGGAAGCCAGGCATGGTGGTGCATGTCTTTAATCTCAGCACTTGGGAAGCAGAGATAGGCAGATGGATCTCTGTATGTCTGGGGTCAACCTCATCTATGTAGTGAGTTGCAGGCCAGCCAGGGTTACATAGACCCTGTATGAAAAAAAAAATGGGAATAAGGTTGAGTGAGGAAGTGAAAGGCATATCCTTGAAAACTCTTAAAGATGACGAAGAAGGCATGGATAAATGGATGGACCATTATGTTCATGAGTTAGAAAATATGTTCTTAAAATGTCCATACTGATGAAGGTAATTCATAGATTCATGGGAATGCCTATCAAATATCTCAATGGAGTTTTTATAGAAGTAGAAAATTTTCTAAAATGCCTGTGGAATCACAAAGAGTCCTGACTAGCTGAAAGAAATCTTGAGAAAGATGGAGGAATTACCCTTTCTGATTTCAAAAACTTACAAAACTGTAGAAACCAAACACAGAACTGTGACACTTTCCCCACCCCCCAGACACACAGGTGGTTGAGCAGCGCACAGACATGGGGGCAGCTGTCTCTGACATGAGTATGAGGAATTCACAGAAGGAAAGGGCTACCATGACAGCTGGTGCTGGAGAACATGGGCATCCACAGGAAGATGGGTGACAGTGGCACATTTCACTACATCCAGAAGCCAACCCAAAGGACCAAATAAAGACTTCTTATATATAAGATCCAAAGCTCTCAGGCATCCAAGAGAAAGAAGGGCTGTTTTGGTAAGATTTCTTGGGTAAGACACCGAAAGTCCAGGCGGCTGAGATAAGTGGGATGATATCACACTCAGAATCTTCTGCAACAAAGGCAATAAAGTGAAGGAACAGCGTTCAGAATGGGAGAAATATTGGAGGACCATAGATCCGAAAATGACTTAGCATTGTAATGTATAAGGAACTCTAAGAACTACATTGAGAAAAAAACCTTTAAAATAGGAAAGAGGGTCTGGAGATGGCCCAGTGGCTAAGAGCAGTTATTGGTCTCACAGAAGACCTGGGTTCAGTTCCCAGCACCGGGCTCACAACCACCTATAACTCCTGCTCCAGGTGATCTGATGCCTTTTCTGATTTGTACTGTACACTCAGGTGCATAACCTTTCCCCTCACACAGAAGCATAATTAAAAGATAATCTGTAGTAAGAATCTTAGAGTCTTATTAATAAAATCAAACCTGAGGCCAGTTATTGGGGTGAACACTGGAAGGTCAGAGAGACAGAATAAGCCACAGCTATCTCACCTTGCCGGATCCTCAGCTGGTCTTGCTTCCTCAGACTGGAAGCCTCTATGTCCTCATATCCAAAATGACTCTCAGCTGAACTGCTGCTAGAAGCCTGAATGCTTAACCAGCTCAATGCTTCTCCAGGCCAAATGAGTTTCTGGTCCTCACGCCTTATATATCTTTCTGCTTTCTACCACCACTCCCTGGGATTGAAGGCTTGTTTTCTGGGATTAAAGGCGTGAGTCACCATGCTTGGGTGTTTCCAATGTGGCCTTGAACTCACAGAGATCCAGGGGGATTTCTGTCTCTGGAATGCTAGGATTAAAGGCGTGTGCTACCACTGCCTAACCTCTATGTTGAATATTGTGGCTGTTCTGTCTCTGACCCCAGATAAGTTTATTAAGGTACACAATATTTTGGAACACAATACCACCACAATAATCTTTTATAAAATGGGAAGGAATGAAAAGACATTTCTCCAAGGAAAACATTCAAATGGCCCACAGCCGTGTGAAGGGACCACATGACCAGTCATCTAGGAAACTGTTTTATGTATTTGGGATAGCCATCATGAAAAAAATACAAAATTTAAGGTAGAGAAATTGAAATTATCAACAGTTATTGGTGAGGGTATAAAATGGGGCCACCATTATGCAAAGTAATATGGAGGCATCATAAGACAAAGTAGAACTACTAATGGGGTCTATGGGGTCCCTGCCCCTCCATAGTCCCCTCCCAGGGTCCAGGAAATGAATCTACATACATGATACTACATGAATCTACATACATGATACTCTTTAGTCCATTTACTTTATTCTTCTGAGTCAGTTCTCTCTACACAGCTTCTTTTTTGTTGTTGTTGTTTTTTGTTTTTTGAGACAGGGTTTCTCTGTGTAGCTTTGCGCCTTTCCTGGATCTTGCTCCATAGACCAGGCTGGCCTCAAACTCACAAAGATCCGCCTGCCTCTGCCTCCTGAGTGCTGGGATTAAAGGTGTGTGCCACCACCACCCGGCTCTACACAGCTTCTTTTCTGCTCTCATACTAGCTCTTTTCTCGCCTGATTCTCTCTACATTTTTCTGCTGTTCCCTCTAAGTGCTATCTTAGTTCCTTTATCTAGTTCTGCCTCATCTAGGTTCTCATCCATCTAGTTCTTTCCCATCTTAGCTCCTCTCCCATCTCCTCCTTTCTCATCTTGTTCTTCCTCATCTTCCATCTCATTCCTCTAGTCTCTCTTTTAGCCCTCCAATCTAGTTCTTCCCTGTCTGTTTGTTCCTCTCCAGTTCTTACCTGTCTAGTTTTTCCATTTTCTTTTCTCTGTCTCATCCTTCTCTGAAAATAAAACTACCTTTTATCCCTTGACCCTTATCTCTCCAAGCTATCTCTGCTTTTGCCATTTCTGGCAAGTGTGCTCGGTCGCTAGGCAATTTGACTAGGCAGCTTCCATCACAGCTAGATGTACCTGTAAGTAGGAACCTTTTAGTTCTGAGTTAATTATTAAAGGTGGATCTAAAACTAGAGATAAGACTTTGGAAAGAAGAAAGTTAGGCTTAATTAGCACATCCGCCAAGCCTTCTCAAACAGATAGTCTGATACTTAAGTCTATTCTTAGAGAGTACAGGGGTACCTCTAATAAGATCTTTTGTCTGTCCGGAGATGGGCCTGGCCCGATGCTGCTAATGACAATAATGACAGAAAGGCCTGGAATTAGGGATCCTGGCTGCATTACTGCTCAGAAGGTTATCCAAATATTCCTTAGTAGAGGGGAAACTGTACCCAAAGAATGATGGAAAAGCTACAGTAGCACACGAGAAATTCATAGTAGGAAAAGGCTGATAATCAAAAGCCAATTATCTCCAAGACTCCTTGAGCCTCAGCTTGACCTCTGGAAGGCCCTTGGCTTCTTCCAGGTATTAGCTTGTCATAATCAGCTGAAATCCTACTTCATATATTTTTGCGGCTTACAGCAAACTACCATATGCTCCTGAAATTGTGCGTATAATATTAGCCCCAGAGAGTCTGGAATCAGGAGATTGCCAGGGATCTGCAACGTCCCCCCACCCTTGTTCTGATGGTTAAATTGTCAACGTGGCAGGATTAGAGTCAGCAGAGAGAAGCTCTGGTTGTGTCTGTGAGGCGTTACTGTGATGAGTTTGAAGCAGAAAAACATACCCTAAATGTGAACAGTCCCATTTCCCAGGCTGGGGTCCCAGGCCAATAAAGAGAAAGTGAGCTGAGCACCAGCATTCATCTCTCGGCTCCCCATGGGATGTGATGTGATGGCTGCCTCAACCACCTCCTCCCGTGGCTTCACCGCCAGCAAAGACTGTTTTCAGATGTGAGCCCAAGTGAACCTTCCTCCCTCAAGTTGCTTTTTTGAGAAAAGCAAGTGACACAAGTTTACTGCTGCGTCTCATAACAAGCAAGATGCAGAAACAACCCAGGTGTCTGCAAGGTGTGAATGGATGGAGACAGTGAGGCGTCCAATGGCTAAGAAAAGGAACTAGCCTAGTGTCCATTCATAGATAAACTGATCAAATGTGGTATAAAACAATATTATTCAACCTTAAGGGGGTTCTGCCATGCAGGACAGTGTAGCTGAACCCAGAGGATGTTAGGTTAAGTAAGCCATTAGTCATGGAGGACGGTGACCTCCAGACCCTTCTTACATGAGGTACCTGAAATAGTTAGAGCCTACAGAAGCAGAGAGCAGACGGCAGTGGCTGTAGGCTGGGGGAAGAGGAAGAGTTACTTCTCAACAGGTGTAAAGTCTTGATCCTACATGACAAGTAACTCCTGTTACCTGCTGCATCACATTGTACCTGAGTCAACAACACCACACATTGTATTCGACAATGCTTTCCACACTCTGCCTAACAGTACTGTGTACGCTGTGGTTAGCAATACCATGCACAGTACCTAACAGTACTGTACACGCTGTGGTTAGCAATACCATACACAGTACCTGACAGTACTGTGCACGCTCTAGTTAACAATACTGTACATGGTGTAGTTAACAATACCATACATACAAACATAAAGAACATAGACCTTGGACTAGAGACACAGTTGAGCATGACAAGGCCCTGATTTCAAGTTCAGTTCCTAGTCCTGAATAAATTAGGCATGTGGCGCATACATCTTATCTCAGCTCTAGGGAGGTAGAGGCAGGAGGATCAGAAGTTCCCAGCTTCACAGGAAATTGGAGACCAGCCCGGGCTGTATGAGATCCTGTGTGAAAAGAACATTGGCTCTTTTAATAATTATGACTATAATTATTTAGGAGCGCAGATTTCAGCACAAACTATTCACGGTTCTTGCTTTAGTGCCATTACTAACTGACCATAAGTGACTGTGGGTGGTGATATGGCAGCTCTGAGGAATGCTTCCAGTGTGATGCTGAAAGCCCATCTTCTGATCTATGCAGGCACACAGTGGGGTTCTAACTGCACTGAACCTTGGAGATGCCAGCAGGGGGTCTGGGACTGATGCTGGCTTCCCGCTGCTTTGCGTTCTTCCCGAAGCTGATCATCCTGGCAGGTTAAGGTTGTTCTGGTAGCCACTGAATCATCATCAGTACACCACAGTATTAGTCTTGCTGGCTAGCGGAGAATGGGTGCTGGATGTGAAGTGACAAGGACACGGGGAGGTTTGTGGTGGAAGATAAGACATCAAAGAGTTCACAGTGGGAATATCCAGTGTGTTTCCAGCTGTGGTGGGGGAGGGACTTCCTGTACTAATGCTACCTGTGCCTCCTATGATTGACAGTCCAAAGGAGAAAGAGGAAGGTCCTAAAACAAAGACTCGTCTTCCCCAACGCCCATGGTCTGCACCTGTCGCCCTGCTCTCAATGTAGAGCATCCTCCAAGTGTGCAACAGGTGCTCCGTGCTGAGCTTGTGGGGAGCTGGTCATGCCCAGTCAGATAGGAAACCACGTGCTCATCTGTGACAGCCGGAGTGAGCTGCAGGGTTACTTAAAAGCCTGTGTGTGCTTCTACATGCTTTCACTTTTCCCCGTGATCTCTAAAGTTTGAGCTCGCCACAGTTTCTCAGAGTGACTCTTGATTGAAATGTCACTGAAAGCTTGTGGTTCAGGTCTTGGGGAGTCTCTGTCTCCTTTACTTTTTAAAAAATTGACTTCAGCCAGAAGCAAGTAGATATCATTAAGCAGCTGCAAGATGCTGTCACCAAGAAGGGCTCCACAAATATAGGTCAGGGCCGGGGGACACCGAGCCAGGGCCGGGGAGGCCTTGGCAACATTAAAGTTGGGGGAAATTGCTCAGATGTCCTTAAAACGTGAAGTAAAAATGGAGGAGGAACCAAAAAAAAAAAAGAGGAACTGTTAGTTGTCCCAGGAGGCCGGCTGTGAGCTGTGTGGAGGAAGTGCAGGGGTGCAGAGGAGGAGGCGGTGTCAACAGCCTGCCGATGAAAGAGGGGAGCACAGAAAGCCCTAACTTGCTTCTCAGGACTCTCTGGGGTGGAAGGAGCTGGGTGTGCTGTGCCCATGCAAACAGAATTGCAGAAGTTGAGCTCAGGCTTATCACTTCCCTGAGAAGAAAAGCACATTTCCAGTTTCCTGTGCCTAAGTGCTCAGTGCCCTCCATGCTGCTGAAGCCCAGACTGACCTGTGCCTAAGTGACGCAGGTGAAGGATCAAGGTAGGGCCTATGGAAGAGCTGAGTCTCTACTGCCTGAACTAGAGGAATCCCAGAACAGAACCTGCAAGCTAAAAGCACTGCCCAGACTCAGAGCAGAAGACTAGGACCTGCCATGTAAGTAGCACGGTTCACCCCAGGCTGGGGCAGAACCTCTGCCATTTTCCTGGATCCAGCTGCTGAGTTATCCAGCAGAAAGTTTAGGAAACAGTGCTGAGGGACTCCCAGGGATCTCTGCCTCCTGCTAGGAACATGATAAGATCATTAGCTTCCCTTGGCTTTGCTGAAGGTGTCTTTGGCTGTATTTCCTTTTAAAATGAAACAGACCGTGGTGGGAGGGTTGTTAAGCTCAGTGGCAGACAACTGGCCTTGTGTGCAAGAGGGTGTATCAATATTAAACACATGAAAATTGTTTTTAAAATTATAATGTGTACCTAACATATATGTGTATATGTATGGACATATATGCACACTTTAGTTGGTTTGGTTTTGTTTCTGAGACAGGGTCTCACTGTGTAGCCCTGACTGACCTAAAATTCTATATAGACCAGGCTGGCTTCAAACACACAGAAATCAATCTGCCTCTGGCTTCAGAGTGCCAGGATTAATGGTGTGCTCTGTCATGCTCAGATCCACTCTACTTTTTGAAACTGGGGTATTTACAATGTTTGTCAACCCACGGCATATGAGAATTTACTAAAAATAATGTGAGAAGACAATTGTAAAATTACAAATGTCAGGCTATTTATAAACCTGCTTTATCTAGAAACATGGAACGGAAAATGTAAGGCTCATTTACCTCACCACTTACAGACAGCGGCTTTTGCTCAGCAAGCTTCTTATTTTAGCAGTACGTATCTTCCTTTTATAGAGAGTCCTTGTGGAGGAGTAAGCAGACGTAAAGGTGACGGTGCTCCGCCTGGGCTTGTTGTGAATTCCTGTGCCTTTTCCACTGTCGGTCTAAGGAAGTGGCCGTTTGAGGCGTTTGAGGAATTGCCTCATTTGAGAAAAGCAATGTTGTTGGATATCTTGTTACTGTTTTATGCTTTGTGGGCTCACTGGGTTTCAACGTTTCTGAAGGCACCAAAAACCATGCTTTAAATTAGGAAGTTTACGTGTTATTACTACTGGGGGCTTGGAAGAAGGTTCTCTTGTGACCAGGGCTGCTATGTTGAGGCATGGATAGGCAGGTATGCTCAGTTTGGTGTAAGTTGTGTCTGCCTTAGACCCCATGCATGCTCAGAGCACTGACCCATTGGTTACATATCTGTCTTTTGATGAAATTGATATTACAACCCGCAGTTTTATGAGCCAGTAAGACTTGGTGCCCCTTCCACGATGGCTCCCTTGTAGCATCTGTTGAGGAGAGTTGGCTGCTATAACTCATCCCACAGCTCCATTGCTGCCTCCCCACTGGGAGTTACCCTCTAGCCTAGCAGCAGGGACAGTTGGTTCCAATGTTACTAAAAACTGCGCCCCCAGTTTGAGGTTTTTTTTTTTTTTTTATGTCTGGATGACATGTGGACACTTCCATCCTCCATTGACCTACTCTTAAGGATTCATTAAACCCACAGATGTTTGTACTTGTCCTCTCCAGAGAAGGGACACCTATGGGGGTGTTACTTAAGAGCAGCTCCTACGTGAAGGTCTTTCTCAAAAACCTGTTAAAATCAAACTTTGGGCAAAGAGGGCAGTTAGTTTACGTTTTCAAAATGTTCTGCACAGCAGGTAGAGTTGGGACAGCAACAAGGGAGGACAGTAGCCCTCCTCCCCTCCCCCCCCACACGTGTCCTCCACTGCCACCCATGCTGCTTGCGTTGTGAGTCAGACAGTTGAATTCTGAGTCGGAAAGAGAAATATTCAAATGTCCTCAGCTGTTCTGAAACTATCTAACTACTTGAATAAATTAGCAACTGTTTTCTGACCCATCTCAAATTCATCTGCCAGCTGTGGGAAGATGGACTTGTTTTTTTAAAAAATATTCAAGCCAATGATGACCAATATGCACAAAGTAAAATGAAATTCTTGGTAACATTTGATTCAGCATCAGGCTGGCTGGCACATGAAGTGGCCTCTGAGGAACCAACCTTAGAGCTGTTTCCTTGCTTGAGTGGTTACTATGCATTTTCTTTTTAAATTACATCTATCCTGTGGCCATCTACATGTTTTCTTTTTTCTTTGATTTTATATAAGTATCTTCTTGTGTTGATAGGCGATGTTGGTTATCTGTGTCTTTGTTGTTGTTGTTTGTTTATTTATGTGTATTAGTATTTCCCTGCATGTATGTTTGAGCCCCATCTGTGTGTCTGGCACCTGAGGAGGGTGTTGGATCCCCTGGAACTGGATTTACATATGGTTGTGAATCGTCATGTGGGTGCTGGGAATCAAACCCAGGTCCTCTGGAAGAGCTGCTGGTGCTCTTAACTGCTAAGCCATCTCTCCAGTCTCCTTGTGTACTCTTTTGAGACATAGTCCAGACTGGCCTGGAAATGGCTATACAGCCAAATATGACCTGGAATTCCTGACCCTCCTATGTCTTCCTCCTGGGTGTAAATCCTAGGATTACAGGTTTGTGCCACTCCAGCAATATTGAATTATCAGCAGATACTTATTTGAAAAGGAAATGTAAAAACATTCTTAGATGGAGGCCACACACACAACACATTCAGGGCTTCTTATCTATAGGAAACACAGACTAGAGCTAATCCGGGCTCTCGGGCTCCCACTTGACGGATCGCAAGAGGACTGCTTGTAGGAACCAGAAGAACTCTGTTGGGGGGAGATCCTGAGATGTGCCTGTCTCGTTCTCTAACAGTGTCTGCGTGTGAATGCCACAGGTTAGGGATGCCTTTCTGCTAGACTGTCTCATGGAAAACTCTTATGATGGCCTCTCTGTGTGGAGAGGGATGGCACAGGAGAGGACAGATACAGGGTGACTGTCACGTGTCCTGAGTCATCAGAAACTAGAGGGGTAGTGGCTGACAAAGAGGAGTCTGTGCAGCTGACACAGACACACACACACACCACACACACACACACACACACACACACACACACACACAGATAAAAGGCCCTGGGATTTGAGTGTGGGGGTTCATGTCTATATTCCCAGTGCTGAAGGTCATGAGGTGGAGTCAAGAATAGCCTGGTCTGTATAGAAGGACACTGTCTCACAAATAAACAAACAAAAGATGCACACTGTTGGGATAATGGTGAAACAGGAAACAAAGCCAAAGAGAGCTTGCTTAGCAGTTCTGATGGGGTAGAGGGCCAAGCTTTCCCAGATGCAGATACAGATGTGAGATGGCTCAGGACGGAAAGGCTCTAACCACCATGCCCTACAAACCTGAGTTTGATTCCCAGAACTAAGATAGTGGAAGAAAAAAATCAATACCCACAAGATGTCCCCTGATCTCCTCATGCATGCTGTGGTATGTGCACACGTGCCAGACACCGAGACACACACACACACACACACACACACACACACACACACACACACACACGAGTAAATGAATAAATGTGAGGAATAATGCAGGTGTAGATGAGATAATGCAGATGGTGTAGTATGGTGGCTTAAGGGCAGGGGGTGTAAGAGCAGCTGACGAAGTTGGGCAAGTCACCTGACTACTAGGAGCCAGTGTTCCTCCGGGGAATGCTGCTTCTGGGAATTGTAAGGAGCAGAATACGTGCCTCAGCAGTGAGGCTAGGCCAGAGTTGGCGTGCACATTCTGCTAGAGCAGACTTCCGGAATATCTCCTCCCTCCTTTATGACTGGTGTGTGTGGAATGACATGCTCTGAAATGGGAAACTCCACTCGTCTCCGTCTTTCTTTATAAACAGGATCAGGGCTGGAAGGGTTGGACTGTGACCTTCAGCAGAAAAGCCCCAAAGCCTGTGGCTGCTAAGCAGGTGGCAGAAGCCTTTTCAACTCCCTCTGAGAAAGTCACAAACACATCCCTGCACCTGGGTAGTCCTCCCAGCCTCCCAGCGCTCCCCAATGGGCACAGAATCTGTATTCACCTCCACAGTCCAGTGCCCCAGCTCCCCCACCTCTCCCCTTCCTCGGCACCTGGCCAGCACTGTTCTGTTTAGAGTGGCACCAGCGTTTCTACGGTTACCTTTGTGCATCTCTGACATCCTGTCAGGCCTTCTAAATGCAATGTCTGGTGGTCCGTGTGCTCTCCTTGGCTACCAACACCCGAACAGCTTTCTTACTGTGCTGGTGACAGTGTTGCCCACATTTTCAAGTGGTTTCTTCCTAACCCTGCATATCACATAAACCTTGCATTATTTTCTATTTATTATTTATTAGATTTACTGTTGTCATGTTCTTATTTATTCATTTGTGTGTGTGTGCATATGTGTGTGTGTGTGTGTGTGTGTGTGTGTGTGTGTACGTACGTGTACCTGAGCACAGACATCCTGAAGGCATGGGGGATGGGTTCTCCTGGAGCTGAAGGTACAGGTAGTTAGAAGCCTCCTGACATGTGTGCTGGGAACCCAACTCAGGCCTTCTGCAAGAGCAAAAAGCACTCTCAATTGCTGAGATATTATTATTCTTGTCATTGTTATCAGTATATTTTTCTTTTATTTTTGAAATTATAATTACATCATTTCCTCTTTCCCACATCTAAACCAGCAGTTCTCAGCTGTGGATCTCAACCTCCTTTCATAGGAGTTGCCTAAAACAATCTGAAATACCAGATATTTACATTACAGTTCATAACAGTAGCAAAATTACAGTTATGAAGTAGCAATGAAAATAATTTTATGGTTGGGGGTCACCACAACATGAACTGTATTAAAGGGCCGCAGCATCAGGAAGGTTGAGGACCACCGCTCTAAGCCCTCCCATATACCCTGACCCCTCTTCCCTCTTTCAAATTCATGGCCTCTTATTTCATTAATTGTTGTTACATGAGTGTGTGTCTGTGTATGTGTGTGTGTATATGAATTCAGTCACTCTCAGAATCCAGAAGGCGGCATTGGATCCCCTTGAGCTGCTACAGTTACAGGTAGTTGTGTACAGCTTGACATGGGTGCTTGGAACCAAACTCAGGCCTTGGAGCAAACACACTATACTCTATATATGCGGGTTATCTTCATTTATGTCGTCGTCGTCAATGTCTCCTCCTCCTCCTCCTCCTCCTCCTCCTCCCCCTCCCTTCATCATGCCCTCCCCCTCTGTTTTTTGAGACAGGTCACACTATTTGGTGTGTGGTGGTCATGGAACTCACTACGTAGACTAGGTTAGCCTTGAACTCACAGACTGCCTGCCTCTGCTTCTGAGTGCTGGGATCAAAGGTGTGTACCACCATACCCAGCCCTCATTCATGTGATTTTTTTTTAACTCTTTCTTTCATGCAAAGTTATAAAGGCCATTCAGGCCTTAAGTGTACCATTCAGCCAGTTTGAATGCAAGTGAAAACATTGAATTTCTGCTACAAATTTCCTTTTGCTGCCCCCCAGGAGCGCCCATCTCAGCCTCACTACAGCCAGCAGCTGTGGAGCAACCAGGGCAGCTGGTCTGGGCTAGAACCAAGGGAGGCCAGAGATGTCCTCCTCCTGTGTCTGTCTGTCAGCACGTTTGAGATTTGTCTGTATTGTGTTTACAAATAACATTTGAGTTGTTGAGCTGCCTATGTCTCTCTGAATATCCCACACATTGATTCTTTCTGTGATTAGAAATCTAAAATATTTGCCATTTTTTTAGTTGTGGATAAAGACACTGTGAATGATTGTGCACAGAGCTCTGTGGAGACATGTTCACCACAAGTAAATACCTAAGAGTAGAATTATTAAGTCAAAACTTAGTCCTAACTCTAACTTAAAAAAAAAGTCTACCCAGAGGCTGGAGAGGTGGCTTAGCAGTTAAGAGCACATACTGATCTTCCAGGGAACCTCAGTTTGGTTCCCAGCACCCACACAGCAGCTCACAACCATCTGTAACTCCAGTTCCAGGGGGATCTGATGCCCTCTTCTGGACTAGACAGGCACTGCACTCATATGGTGCACATACATACACCAACACAAAACACTCATACACATAAAATAAAAATGGCAAATGCATCCCACTCTTGAGTACTTCAAACACCTCCAGTGCTGTTTGAGGGTCTGAACTCCCCAACTTCAGTGTTTGCAGTTTGGACAATACCGATGTCATTGATCTTGATTTGTATTTGCAGGTAGCTATAACATTGACTGCTTTCCTCATATTCTGACTGATCATTATTTTTCAAAGTGTCTGTTTATTAATGGATACACAAGTAATCGGGAATAGTTTCTCTGTTGATGAATTTGGTTTAAATGTTTAATTCTTTATTATTTGTGGTACTAGGAATTAAACCCTTATTCTGTTTTATGGTTATCGTTGTTGTTGTTGTTGTTGTTTTCCCCCTTTGGAAGTGCTGTGAATTCTGTGGGGCAAACACTCCCCTTGGTGCTACTTCTGGCCTGCAGACCCAGAGCCTGGAGCCTCCACCACGGAGACTCACGCCCAGCCCAGCTCTGATGCATCTATCTTAGTTTCTATGCGTGCTCACTGTAGATGTAACCAACCGCCTTATTAAATAATAAACACAAAGCCAATGTAAGGATGAAAGCCCAAAGAGGTCAGAGCTAAGAATCTTACCCGCTTTTCTGCCAGCTAGCTTCTCCCGCCAGGAGATCTCTCCGAAAAGCAGTTACTTTCTGTGCGTTTGACTTATAAAGAGTCCTTGTTCTTCCTTCTCATTGGTTGTAAACCCAACTACGTGACTGCCTCGTCACTGCCTCTCTGTCCAGACCTCCAGGTCTCTATGGTTGGTATTGAGATTAAGGGCGTGTGTCTCCAATGTTGGCTGTATCCTTGAACACACAGAGATCTACCTAGTTCTGCTTACCAAGTGCTGGGATTAAAGGCGTGGACCACCACCGCCC
>CABHPH010078706.1:0-10812 GCA_902168325.1 Peromyscus nudipes
CTTTTCCAAATTTTTTTAACAGATCTTTTGTTTAAGATTTATTTATTTATTATGTATACATGTTCTGCCTGCACCCATCCTTGCAGGCCAGAAGAGGACACCAGATCTCATTACAGATGGTTGTGAGCCACCATGTGGTTGCTGGGAATTGAACTCAGGACCTTTGGAAGAGCAGCCAGTGCTCTTAACCTCTGAGCCATCTCTCCAGCCCCTTTTCCAAATTTTTAAACAGCTGTGTATAATTGTCAAAACCAGTTACCTATTGACCTAAGATTCAATCTAGACCAAAAATGGAGTGAAGTAAGAGTCCCAAGTAAGCCTAGACTGTCTTCTCTGAAACTAGTATTGAAATCTGTATAGAAAATTTCAGAGATCCAAGTTCCCAGCCCCATCCAAAAGGAAATAGACGAAAAACAAAAACTTAACATCTAATTCATGTCTCTTATTGCGTCTCACAAGGTGAAGATAAAACAATTGCTAGTTCTTCATTTTGGATCCAGTTGAACCTTCAAACTACCTGCAGGAGAAATGGCAGGAGACAGGACAGCCCAGAGATGGGACCACACACAAATCAGCCTTCAGAATTTCTCCTACCTGTGGGTCATCCACAACTTCCGTTTTTTTGTGGAGGAAAGGACAGAAATCATTAGAAGCCCAATTTTCTCAACAGAAGCCAGTGACAAATGGTGTTTGACAGTATACCCGAACGGAGTCGATGAAGGAAGTGCAGATTACCTGTCAGTTAACCTAGTTTTGCTGAGCTGTCTGAAGAGTCATGTTTGGGCAAAGTTCCAGTTATGGATCATAAGCGCCGAAGGAGAGAAAACACAAGCTATGAGGAGCCCAAGAGCCATTAGGTTCGTGCCTGGCCGTCGCTGTGGATTTAAAAGGTACATGCTTCGAGATTTCCTCTTTTCCAATGTGCCGGGTCTTCTCCCAGATGACAAGCTCACCCTGCTCTGCACGGTGAGCATCATCCAGGACTCCTTCACAATCTCTGACCAGAACAGGAAGCCAGGGATTCAAGTTCCCCGATGCACATTGGCCGATGAGCTAGGAGAGCTGTGGGAGAATTCCCAATTCACAGACTGCTGCCTGGTGGTAGCTGGCCAGGAATTCCGGGCTCACAAGGCCATCTTAGCAGCTCGCTCTCCAGTTTTCAGAGCCATGTTTCGACATGACATGGAGGGGAGCAGAAAGAACCGCGTGGAGATCCCTGACCTGGAGCCACAAGTCTTCAAGGCAATGATGGGCTTCATTTACACTGGGAAGGCACCAGACCTGGACAGCATGGCAGATGCTGTGCTGGCAGCCGCTGACAAGTATGGCCTGGAGCGTTTGAAGGTCATGTGTGAGGATGCCCTCTGCAGGAACCTCTCTGTGGAGAATGCTGCCCACACTCTCTTCCTGGCTGACCTCCACAGCTCAGGGCAGCTGAAAACCCAGACGCTGGATTACATTACAGCTCATGCTTCTGAGGTCTCTGAGACCTCAGGCTGGAAGGCAATGGTGGGCTCATATCCCCATTTAGCGGATGAAGCATACCGTTCCTTGGATTCTGCTCATCTCCCTTTCTTGGAGCCCCCTTTCAAACGCTTGAAGCAATCCTAGGCCCTGGTCAGTTGTGACCTACACTTGTCTCCCAGAAGCAGCAGCCAGTGTTGTCACCAATGATACCTGGGTGGACTATGGGATGTGTGGTGCATTTCCAGTGGAACTGGGGAAAGACAGCATGGTGGCTCAGGGTCTAATACAGCTGTAAATGAGTTGATTGTCAGGTTAAGGGAGAGAAGCGCTAAACGATGTTGTACACTACCCTGTCATGTCCTGGTTTGATTTTCGTCAATGAGTTGGAAACTGGAATTCATTTTAGTTGCTGGCCCCAAGCACGATTCAACAGGGTTTCTTTGGAGAAACCTGTCTGGATTGTACTGAGCAGAACTTATGGTCAAGGACTCTGGAAAGGAGAAAATAAACATGAATATTTGATTACAAGAGAAGTGGAAGAGAATGAAGACATTTTTTCTCCTAACTCAGTGTGTGGGACTAAAGAGATGACTCAGTTGCAACAGCAATTGTTGCTCTTGCAGAGGACCCTTGTTCAGTCCTCCTCTTGTCTCCATGGGCACATCCATCTCTGTAGACAATACCTACCCAAATAAAATATCAAGTGAATAAAAATGTTAAAATCAGTTTGTGGATTCCAGTGGTGTTTCTGTTTGAAGAATCCCATAGTAGTCCATCCAGCTCTGTTCATCTGTGGAAGTTTGTGCAGGGTCTTACTGCCACACTCATACAAAAACTATGAGACAATACCTACAGAAGTTCTGTTACACTTATAGATTGAGTCTAGTCCAGTGGACATCAGTTATGCTTTCCCCAGCAGCTGATGGGAGCAGATACTGAGATCCACACCAAACATTAGGCAGAGCTCAGGGAATCTCAAGGAACAGGGGAAGGCAGGATTTTTGGAGGGTTCAAAGACACTAGGTGAACAGAGCCCACACATTCATCTAAATTGAGCTCATTTTGTCTCCCAGAGACCAAAGAGGCAATCACCCAGCCTGCATGGGTCTGTATTAAGTCCTCTGCATACAGGCTGTGATTGTTTAGCTCAGTGGTTAGTGGGACTCCTAAGAGGGGGAGTGTGAGGAGTCTCTGACCTTTTTGTCTCATCTTGGGAACTTTTTCTTCCTTCTAGCTTGGGCTTCTCTAGTCTTGATATGAGGGTTTTTGTGGTGGTACTGTGTTCCCCATAATATTGTGCACCCTAATAAAGTTATCTTGGGTCAGAAACAGAACAGCCACAATATTAACGTAGAGGATAGGCAGTGATAGCACACGCCTTTAGTCCTAGCATTCCAGAGGCAGAAATCCATGTGTTCAAGGATACAGCTAAACATGGTGACTCACACCTTTAATCCCAGAAAGCGAGCCTTTAATCCCAGGGAGTGATGGTAGAATACAGAAAGGTATATAAGGCGTGAGGACCAGAAACTGGAAGCTTTTGGCTGATTAAGCTTTTAGGCTTTTGAGCAACAGTTCAGCTGAGATTCATTCTGGATGAGGACTCAGAGGCTTCCAGTCTGAGGCCAGTTGTGGTTGCGCACGCCAGTTTGATTTGCTGAAGGAGGCAGAGGCAGGAGGATTCAGAGTTTGAGGCTGGCCTAGCACGCTTCCTAAGGAGAAGCTTTGGCCGGGGCCTAGCCACAAATGTTTGTGGTGGGGACCATGGAGGCAGCAGTTGCTGCCTTAATTGCTGGCTCCTTCTCATAGTGTTGATGACTGTGGTGATCCTGCTACCTGGGCCGAAAGTTCAGAGAAAAATTGCCAGGACCATTGTTTTCAAGAAAGCACTGGCAAAGATCAGTTTGGAAAAGTTTGGCAAGACAAATGGTGGGGAGAAATTGCTGTGAAGATTTTCTCTTCTAGGGAAGAACATTCATTGTTCCTAGAGACAGACATTTATCAAATTGTGATTGCTCCAAACCACAGAGGAAGCACACATACACAAAAAATATCTGCAGGGAACCATGACCACACCTAACAGCGACTTTGAAATCTTCAAAAGGAAGATGGGACTCCACAAAGAGGATTCCGCATGGACTATGGTAAAACCATTAAACTGATTAACACCACCAAAAGATCGACTTTGGACTACAAACTGTTTAGGACAATTTCAAGATGGCTAACTGAGATGATCCAGTCTGATAGACTACTTGAACAAGGACTTGAAACAAGCCCTGCACTTTCTCATTATGTAGCGACTGGACAAATGATACAGGACTCGACAATTAACCCAAAAATTTTCTTTTCAAAATCCCCTAAAGATGTCTTCACCCCCAGAAAGCAGGAAGTAATTTTAAGAAAATGACACTCACATTCCCAAGAGGTGGGATGGGAGGTTTTTGGTCACTTAACGAGTTACGGATATTGTCATTGTTTATGATGGTTGGTTACAAGTTGTTAATTGTTAATAGTCAGGAAAGTAAGCTGAACATGGAGATTAGATTCAGAGGTTTTGTTTAAAAAAAAGAAAAAGAAAGAAGAGAATATAGATATGAGGTAGATGATTGACTCTACTCTGAGAAAAAAGATAAAGAAATAACAGGATAAATGGGTAGATCACTGAATGTACTCTAGAAAGAAAAAAGGGGAAGATATAAAAATGATAAAAGGTAGATTACTGAATCTATTATGAAAAGAAAAAATACTTTAAAAAAGGAACTACTTGTTTTAAATAGGATAAGTAATGAAATTTTTTCTGTCTGAGTTTATCAAATGTTACTGGACTGGACATTGTTAATATATATAATGGAGTTTGCCTCTGAATCTATCAAATGTTAATGGACTAGACATCATTAATGTAATTTTTGACTCTATATATTGTGTATACTTATTGGATAGTTTTTCTTGTATTAGTTATAAGCTTTTTTAAATTTTAGACAAAAAAGGGGGAAATGTGGTGGTACTGTGTTCCCCAAAACATTGTGCACCCTAATAAACTTATCTTGGGTCAGAAACAGAACAGCCACAATATTAAACATGGAGGATAAGCAGTGATAGCACACACCTTTAATCCTAGCATTCCAGAGGCAGAAATCCATGTGTTCAAGGATACAGCTAAACATGGTGACTCACACCTTTAATCCCAGAAAGCGAGCCTTTAATCCCAGGGAGTGATGGTAGAATACAGAAAGGTATATAAGGCGTGAGGACCAGAAGCTAGAAGCTTTTGGCTGATTAAGCTTTTAGGCTTTTGAGCAACAGTTCAGCTGAGATTCATTCTGGATGAGGACTCAGAGGCTTCCAGTCTGAGGAAACAGGATCAGCTGAGGAACTGGTGAGGTGAGGAAGCTGTGGCCTGTTCTTTCTCTCTGATCTTCCAGCGGTCACCCCAATAACTGGCCTCAGGCTTGATTTTATTAATAAGACCTCTACGATTTATGCTACAGGTTTTTGCCTACTATTATTACATTTTGTTTTTATTGTATTCAGTTGATAACCCCAAAAGACCCGTGCTTTTCTGTAGGGAAATAGAGGAGTAGTACATCTCTGTGGAGTGGAGGGAGGGGAGACTGTGGTCAGATGGCACTTTATGCAAAAAGAAAAAATACAAAGGAAAAAGGAAATAAAGAAAAATTGGAAAGACATTTGGGGAAGAAGTATTTGGACAGATCTGCAAATCAGCAAAGAATGTGAAAACCCCTGTCCTCTGTTAATGCTGATGAAAGATACCTTTATCAGAGGAGGAAGTCAATAATCAAGTAGATAAGATGACCTATAGCGGTATTTTATTTGTGCTGAAATGTGATTTTATTTGTATGTTAATAAATAAAGTTGCCTAGGGGTCAGAGCTAGTAGCAAGCCATAGTGAGAGCCGGGTGTGGTGGTGCATGCCTTTAATCCCAGCACTTGGTAAGCAGAACTAGGTAGATCTCTGTGTGTTCAAGGATACAGCCAGCATTGGAGACACACGCCTTTAATCTCAATACCAACCATAGAAGACCTGGAGTGACCTACAGACCGGCAGTGACGAGAAGGTCATGTGGTTGGGTTTATAACCAATGAGAAGGAAGAACAAGAACTCTTTATTTGACAAACACACAGGAAGTAGCTCCTTTTTCAGAGAGGTCTCTTGGCGGGAGAGGCTAGCTGGCGGCAGGTGGGTAAGGCTCTTAGCTCTGACCTCTTGGGCTTTTATCTTTACATTGGCTCTGTATCTCTTATTTAATAAGACGGTTGGATACATCTACATTTGGCGCCCAACGTGACAAGAATCCATAAAAACCGCTTGACTTGGCTTGGCGGCGGGTCCGGTTTCCCGCCCAGGCAGCCGGCTCCCTAGTCCAGGCGGCCAGCTCTCTAGCCTGGGCCCAGGCCGGACTGACCATAGCCCCAAGTGGTTAGCTTAAAGCTGGTGCTACAAACAACTCAGGTCTGCCCTGCTGAACAGGGTACCTGCCTGTAAATCCAACGCATGTGGTCGGAGCTTAAGGAAGTCGCAGCCCAGGCTTGGCAACCCAGGCTTGACTAGGCTCAAGCCGCAACACATGGCTGGATTTAAGCTTTTAGTAGCTCACTTTCTTGCGCGCTCTCTCTCTCTCTCTCTCTCTCTCTCTCTCTCTCTCTCTCTCTCTTTCTCGATTCACCTTGGACACTAGGTGGCTGTTTTGAAATTCCCTCGGATTTCTACTGTTCTGCACAGACTTGGTAAGTCAATTAACATATCAGATATATTAAAGGAAACTATTTAAAAGAGAAATTTTTTCCACATTAAAAAAATGGGTTTTCTGTGTGCACTGGAAGAAAATTGGGCTAAAAATGTTTGCATTTTTAGGCAGTCTGACAATGGAACAACTGTATGAGATGATTAATATTGATCGAATTATGCAGTTTATTACTATGTTTATACTCATTTTACTATTTAAAAATTTAAGTGCCAGGATGACAGTTTTAGAAAAACTTGCTAAACCTGAAAAAACTCTGACAGAAGAAATTAAGAGTGAAGTTGTTCCAAGAGTGGATCATAAGGTTACAGAGAGAAAGCCTGTTTTCACACAGTCACCCTTAATTTATCCGGTAACCATACAGCAGTCGCCTGATCAAATGACTACACAAAATATTTGGGCTCCAATTGACATGTTGGATTTACGAAGGTTTAAGGAGGCAATAGTATCTTATGGCATGCATTCCCCATATGTAAAACAAATGTTAAACTCTTGGTCTACATATAATAGGATAATACCACAGGACTGGCGGGAGCTGGCACAGGTTGTTCTGGAGCCAAGCCAGAAGCTCCAGTGGCACATGTACTTTAAGGATGAAGCTAAAAACATAGAAAAACAATGGAGGGATAAAGGAATACAAGTCTGCCAGGATCAGCTTATTGGAGAAGGCCAGTATGCTTCAGTACAAACACAATGTTTCTATGATGTCCAAACCTTAATTCTGTGTCGAACAGCAGCCTTGAATGCATGGGACAGAGTTGAGGAACCAGGAAAAAAAGCTGAGTCATTTACAAAAGTTGTACAAGGCCCAAAAGAATCTTTCACAGATTTTTTACAAAGACTGGCTTCAGCAGTAAAGAGAATGGTCCCCGATTCAGAAGTTAGCCAGGTAATAATTGAATCTTTGGCCTTTGAGAATGCGAATGCAGCATGCAAAAGAATAATCAGGCCGTTAAAGGCAAGATCTGCACCCTTGGAAGATTGGATTAGAGACACAGTTAATGTGGAGGCTCATGAGCATGATGATATGTGGGTAGGAGAAGCAATTTCAAAAGGTTTGAGGAATGTTAGATGTTTTGAATGTGGAAAACAAGGACATTTGAAAAGGGACTGTAAACAGGTCATTCCTAGGAACAATGTTTCTTCAAGGAACAATGGTAACAGAATGCCCCTTCCTTCTGGAGTATGCAGAAGGTGTGGTAAGGGAAAACACTGGACCAATGAATGTAAATCAACAAGGGACAGACAAGGTAATCCTTTGCCTCAGTCTTCGGGAAATTCCCCGAGGGGCCTCTTGGAGGCCCCCACAGCAAATCCAGTTCAAACCTTTCCTGCTGTTGTAGAGGAAATCCCTGCTCAGAGCGATTAAGTAACCAAATGCCTATCGAAATAAATCATGCTGGTCAGGATGATGAAACAGAGAGAATAGAAAATTCAGGAAAAAACATAAAGAAAATTTTTTGGCAAACTTCTATTAATGATCAAAGACCAAAATTAACAATAAGAATTAATGGTGTTTTGTTGTCTGGTCTGGTAGACACAGGTGCGGACGTTACCATAATTGTACCAGAATTTTGGCATCCAACTTGGCCTCTTCAGGAGGTAAACGTTCAACTGTTAGGAATTGGGACATTATCTCAAGTAAAACAGAGTGCAAGATGGCTCGAATGTATAGGTCCAGAAGGACAGAGAGGTAAATTAAAGCCATATGTGGCTAACATAGCTATGAACCTGTGGGGTTGAGACCTGTTGCAACAGTGGAATACTCAGATTAACATCCCTCCAGTCTCAGAAACAAGTAATAAACTAGCACATGTTTCTGAGAGAAATATTAGAAGTCATTATTCTGAGTGGTCACCAGCCATCCATACTATACAAGAACAGGGCACAACAACTGATGATCTCCCAAAGACACCAACAGCTCTACCTTTAAAATGGTTAACAGACAAACCCGTATGGGTTCAGCAATGACTTTTAACAACAGAGAAACTCCAGGCTTTAGAAGAGCTGGTAGAAGAGCAGCTAAATGCTCAGCATATTGAAAAATCAACCAGCCCTTGGAATTCTCCTGTATTTGTTATTAAAAAGAAATCTGGTAAATGGAGAATGGTAACAGACCTTAGAGCAATTAACAAAGTAATTCAGCCAATGGGCTCTCTACAATCTGGAATTCCTTTGCTTACTCTGTTACCAAAAGGATGGCCTCTCATAGTTATTGATTTAAAAGACTGTTTCTTTTCAATACCCTTACAAGAAAAAGACAGAGAAAGATTTGCTTTCACAGTGCCTACTTATAATAATTCTCAACCAGTTAAAAGATTTAAGTGGAGGGTCCTACCACAGGGAATGTTGAATAGCCCAACTCTGTGTCAATATTTTGTACAACAGCCATTAGAAGTGATACGTAAAAAATTTCCTAAATCTATAATTTATCATTATATGGATGATATTTTACTAGCTGACTCAAATGCAGATACTTTAGAAAGAATGTTTGAAGAAGTAAAGAAAATTTTGCCTTGCTGGGGATTACAAATTGCTCCTGAAAAGATACAAAGAGGAGACTCTATTAATTATTTAGGATATAAAAAAGAGCTACAAAAAATTAGACCCCAAAAGGTGCAAATTAGGAGAGATAGACTACAGACTCTTAATGACTTTCAAAGATTATTTGGAGACATTTCTCATCTACGAACTATTGTTGGGGTAAAAAATGATGAACTGAATAATTTGTTTAAAACTTTAGAAGGTGACAAGGACTTAAATAGTCCAAGAGAATTATCACCTGAAGCTGAGAAAGAATTGGCCTTAGTAGAAAAGAAAGTACATGAAGGACACGTGGATCGTATTGATCCAAAGCTGGATTGCATTTTGGTTATTTTACCTTCTAGGCATTCTCCTACAGGAATATTAATGCAGAGGGAACATATTATATTGGAATGGATATTTTTACCAAATAAACCAAATAAAAAATTAAAAACTTATGTGGAAAAAATCTCTGACTTGATTTGGAAAGGAAAATTGAGACTTCGTCAATTAGCAGGAATAGACCCAGCAGAAATTGTCGTACCTTTAAATAAGGAGGACATTGAAAAATTATGGACAGAAAGTGAAACTTGGCAAAGAGCTTGCAGTAATTTTTTGGGAAAAATTAACAGCAAATATCCCAAAAGTGATAGAATTGATCTTATAAAGAGAGCTGATTGGATCTTGCCTCGAATTGTACGTGAAAAACCCATACTGGAGTTCGTCCATTTTATACAGATGCCAACAAACAAGGAAAGGCAGGTTACAAATCAGAAAATTTAAGTAAAGTGGTTCAAAGTCCTTATAATTCAGTTCAAAAATCAGAATTGTATGCTATTCTGTTGGTATTAATGGATTTTTCAGAACCTCTCAACATAGTAACTGACTCTCAGTATGCTGAAAGAGTGGTATTACATATTGAGACTGCAGAATTTATCCCTGATGCTTCAGAATTAACTTCACTATTTATTCAATTACAAGATACCATCAGGAAAAGGAGTCATCCTTTATATATAACTCACATTCGATCTCATACTGGTCTGCCAGGTCCTCTAGCACAAGGTAACGATGAGATTGATAAATTATTGATAGGAAATGTGCTGGAGGCCTCAGAATTTCATAAAAAACATCGTGTCAATAGTAAAGGTTTAAAAAAGGATTTTTCCATAACCTGGCAACAAGCCAAAGAAATAGTAAAGAAATGTCCTTCTTGTTCCTTTTACAATCAGATGCCATTACCAGCAGGATGTAACCCAAAGGGTACTCAGAGGAATGAAATCTGGCAGATGGATGTGTTTCACTTTGCAGAATTTGGAAAATTGAAATATGTACACCATACAATCGATACTTATTCAGGATTTCAATGGGCGACTGCTTTGAGTTCTGAAAAAGCTGATTCTGTAATCACTCATTTGTTAGAAATTATGGCCATCATGGGTATACCTGCACAAATCAAAACTGACAATGCTCCATCATATGTCTCTGTTAAAATGAAGCAGTTTTTTGCTTATTACAATATAAAGCATATTACAGGTATACCACATAATCTTACAGGTCAAGCAGTTATAGAAAGATCAAATGGAACTCTAAAGGATATGCTAAATAAACAGAAAGGGGTAACAAAAACCCCCAGAAATAGACTGCATAATGCTCTATTAACTGAATTTTCTCAGTGCCAATGAGAAAGGAACAACAGCTACAGAGAGACATTGGATAATAGAAAAAACTACAGAATTAAATCAGCCTATATACTTTAAGGATGTGCTGACCTCAGAATGGAAACCAGGATATGTGCTACGTTGGGGACGAAGTTTTGCTTTTGTTTCTACAGGAGAAGATAAGCTGTGGGTACCATCAAAATTGATAAAGGTTTGATTTGAACAAGAGAGACCTATTAATTAGAGGAGGTGATAGTTCATCAACCAGCATGAACATCCAATTTAAACTAACATACCATTAACACATGCCTTTTCATTTAATCAGATAATAACTTGCCAAAAAGGAACATCCCCAAAATTAGTCTTGGGGAAAGGTTTTTGTTTTTGTCTTTTAGGAGAAT
>CABHPH010078713.1:0-54730 GCA_902168325.1 Peromyscus nudipes
GGGGGGGGGGGGGGGAACACATTTTCAAAGTGAGCTTGGTCTGCTCTTGAAGATGTCTCTTTTTATTTGTGTGGCCAGTACACGAAAGGACACACAGAATTGGAAAGGAGATAAATTTTTAATTCTCAAATGGCATAATATTTGGTCTTGGCACTGAAAAGTGGGTCATGTTTAGCAAAAACACATATTAAATCCACCGTTCAGGCTTCAGTGTATTAGAACTTCATTACTATTTTAGTACCAAGTTCTTGTCAATGTATATTATTAGAAAATCACTAATGTCCATGTGACAAAAATAAATATGAAACCCAACTTATTTTATTTTGGTTCTAATCAATTTCTTTTGTTCAACAGAAACAAACAAACAACACCAACCAACCAAACAAACAAACCAATAACAACAACAAAAATACAACCCATCCTGTAAGTAAAAGTATGATATAAATGGAAGATGAACAATTACAAAAAGCTTTGTAATTTTATAGGGGGGTTTGATATTGCCAGCCACTCAAGTATTGTTCCGATGGCTCAAACACAGGTGCTGTTGCTGGCTAGATGGAGCACACACAAAGGTTTCATATCCTGTACTCGGTGGTGGACCACCCTCTGTTAGTCTGCACTTTGGGGAAATGGCGATTCCCATCAGAACACACCCCAAACAAAATACCGGGACGAGTGGTGCCTGGGGATCAGCCCTGAAAATCAGACTCTGGAAAATATGTTTCCCCTTTATTGCACACCCATAACCTGAGGCAGGAAACAGAGGACATCAAAGGCAGAGGAACTACAAGTCAGTGTGTCATCCAGAGAAGGGCTGCTTCAAGATGAGGCTCTTCTGAACTGTGTCCCAACGACCCTCATGTCATTAAAATGCTAAGGAGAAGCATGGCAACACCGTGCGTTTGTCCGCAAAGATGACTGTAACATGGAACATTGCCAACTCTCCTCTAAGACTCTCAGAACAATCTCCAACATGGCCGTGATGCAGGGATGCTATGTGGGAACGACTCCAGGCTTTCAGAGGGGAAGGTGGGCCTCCTGACTGTGTGCAGGAAATGGTGGAGAGGCTTACATCAAACTCATTTATTGCTCTCCATTGGTGGTCTTTACAACCACAGACCTGACAATGCTGGATAAAATGTATCTTTCCTCTTCAGTCTGTGCCTGGTCATCACCCAAATTCGTCTGAAAGCTCAAGCTCCTCATAAAACACAGACTGGATATTATGTGACTAGTTTAATAAAATTACTATGAAACCAAGCCCTCTAGGGAAAAGGGACATAATGTTTCTACTAGAAAGCCACATCCCAACATGCTTCATGTCACACAAACATGTCAGGAGGAGTGAAAGTTGTAAGGCAGATTAATTCATGAACCCGATAGATAGTTCAGAGTAATCTTTAACATATGTTGCATTAAATCAATCTTAGTAGCCTGTTCCTTCAACACTACTTGGTTTGAGGTTTAAAAACATGGGAAATACCATCTTTTTCTAGACTCAGAAGGCAAGCCAGTTAAAGACGAATAAAACAAGAGTGGTTATTATAAAGTGTTATGTTGTTATTTGCCCAATTCCCTGTGAGGGACAAGGAGGGTGTACGGCCCCCAAATCTCAAAGACCACACTGTCAACGTATATAGATGGCAGTTCCCAATGGAAGGGGCAGACTGCTGAGTGGCTCTCAGGCTTGAGGAATCTCCCTGACCTATGCTATAGCAGAAGGTCCTCTCTTGATCAGCAAGAGCTGATCGTTCAGGAAGGAAAAAGTAGGAAGAAAGCAAAGTGTACTACCCTGTAGAAAGCTCTGTTCTCTGCAGCTGGCATCTAGTAACTTCCTCTGTGTGCATACTTGGATCAAGAGGATCTGGACTGTACCACTTCTGACACAGATCAGCTGCCTGCCATTGAAAGAGTGTTTAGGGATGAGGCAGAGGAAATGCAAGTAACTTCCTAAAGCTCCCACCTTGCCTAGGCGCTAAACCAGCTGAGCTACCATTGATCCATTCTGTGTCCTATTAACCTCATTTAGTCCATGATGCTTCAGGGACCCTTCCAATTCAGAAACGGCCAATGTAATCTCCAGGATGTGCTAGTATTTGCTAGAAGGGACAGGAATGGACCATAAGCCACAAGTAAAATATTTTACCATGAATGGATATGTCATTGAAAAAAAATTTCATAAATGTTTCTCAGAAGAACTGGCATTGGGCATTGAAAATCAAAGGAAAGCAAACAAGCCTTCAAAAAAGAAGGCTTAGTCAGTTGTCTCAGCAAGACAGATGACAAGCCATCCCCAACTCAAGCAAGCACTTTCCAAACAGACAAGAAGTGAGATGCCGGCCTAGAGAGGCTGTGTCTTGAAGCTCTAGAGCTTGTGGCTCCCTCCACAGATACGTGAGGTTCTACAGGCTTTAAGTCGATGGCTGACAACCATGGTAAAATATTATCACATGATATGGAGACATGGAGCAGCCTTCTGAATCCAGAAAGCTTCCTTAAACATCAATGCCATGTTTCAGAGGGCTGTACTGCCTTGCAAATATTGTGCCAAGAAAACTTGAAAACTGGGCTGTCCATGTGTTAGTGCTCGAACCCATTCTTAGGGCATTAGTGCTCTTAGTTTGTTTTTTTTTTCCCCCTACAGGATCATGTGTGTAATCTCAAACATGTGTCACGCTATGTGTTCCTTATTTACCAATTATTCAATTAGCCCTGTTTGTTCTTTGAGATACAGGCAATGTAGTATTTCTTTATTTCCTGCATTTCAGAATGAGTGAGTATATGCCAAATATTTTCAAAAGTCTACAGATGTATCCGATTAGTCCTCCCTGTTTGTTAGGGAAGCATACTGACATCAGAAGGCTTCTCCTCATGTTATGCAGACACGCCGCCATCACTGCCTCCTTCCACACACCAAACCAAAGCCTCCGAGAATCTTACATGAAGACACATGAGTACCGGAACACCATGAGACTACGGCTTAGAAGTGGACTTCCATTTTCCTCTGCATTTGTACACAAGGGATTGGAGAACACATTATTTTACGGCAGAACATACTGGACTATTCAAGAACGTTCTCCCTTAAAGTAGCTTCAAAGTAACTTTTGTGTTTATGCAAATATAATAAGGGTATTTTTCCCCACAAGGCTGTATCTCCAGATGTACTTATTTTCAAAGAAATTATGATGCCTTTCTATATTTTTCTAATGGATTTTTGACAAGAATATTGATTCTTGTAAAATCATTTATGTAGTAGATTCCTAAAGATCCTTTGCTTGGGTTCTAAAAATGTAATACTATTCTTTTAAAATTGGAGATCTTTATCATTGTCTGGACCCATGAAGCTTATACATAAGGCTAAGTTCATCTTCAGCATGCAGCTGGGCTCTTTGTAGGAGTCACTCATCCCTATACTCTGCCCAGGTGACTGCTGTTTGTCCTCAAGCTATCGGGGAGAGGGCCATCTAAAACAAGCAAACCTTATTCTCACTGTATCGGGCAATCAAGCTGTCCAAGATTCACAGAGAGTAAACTGGACCACAATCTCTCTTTTACCCAGTGACGCATGCCTCAGTCACATAAAGACTGAAGATCAAGTCTACACAATAGTTTCTAAAAGATGGCCCAAGTGTGTTTTCCTGAACTCGAAGGTCTGTTCCACCTCCATATCTTCCTTAAAAAGAAAATGACTCAAACCACAAGTAGACAGGAAATCTGTCATGTACGAGGATGAATGACCAGCCATCCTTCATCACCAACCTCATGACTGGAGAAGGGGCTTTCCAACTGTCAAACCACACTGTAGTGAAATGTGCCCTCTTAGTCTTTCAGTTCTGCACTTTTCTTTCTTTCTTCTTGTTTTTCAAATCTGCCTAAACTTCACTGGTAGCTAATAAAACTTCCCCCATGTGACTTCTGTCCATAACTCTCCAAGGTCAGACTGTACAGCACACTGGTAAAAGTTCTCTTATGGAAAGTTCCAGAAATGGAAACTCATTCCTAAATTTGCTTCTCTGTGAGATGTGATAGGAGAGAGCTGCTAGGTGGCTCATCTCAAGTGTGAAATAAATTACTGAATAAGCAAGCAAGGGTATTAGTTAGCCAGAAATTATGTTTTAACATTTTAATACCATCCCCTTCACCAAAAGCTCTCCCACATAAGTGATTCACACAATTCCCAAAGTTCAAAGAAAAGAGAAAAAAAAATCACAAAAAAACTAAAGCAATAAACAGCAACATGATGTTTTCTCTAAAACACAGCCTGAGTTTTTCATCAGTGACCCTCTGGGAGTGATCTCAAAGGCCAAGCTGTTACAGTTTGAATGGGCAATGTCCCCCACAGGCTCGTGTATCTGAACACTTTGTTCCTAGCTGGTGGTGCTGTTTTGGAAGACTGTGGAAACTGCGAGACACAGGGCCTGGCTGGCAGACACAGACAACTGTGGGCATACCACAATGGGGACAGCCTGGCCTGGTTTATGGTCTCGTCTCTGTTCTCTGATCCACTGAGATGTAGTAATCTACACTGCAGGCTCTACCCACCAAGAAAGAATAAGGCCGCAGGTCATTCTAGACTGTGTGTCTTCGATCCATGAGCTCAGATGAAACTCTCCTCTCATGAGCTGCTTGGGTCAGGCATTTGGTCACAGCAACAACTACCCAATGCACCTGCCAAGTGTGGCTTAGAGTGGAACAGAGTGGACTGTGATTAGCGAAGTCTTGGGTTTTCTGAAGACCCTGAAGTGTCTAGATGTGCTATGCATTAGAATGAGAAGCTTGTCAAGACTCATCCTGAGATGAGAGGCTACCTCCTTACCAACCAGGGTCTTCTCTTTAGGAGTAGCTGAACACCCTGCCTAGCTCTTCCCTCAGGAAAACAGTACTGGCAGAGGTCCATCTGCACTAACGGACCACAACAGTCATCAGGGGACATGAGTGGATGATGCAGTTGGCAGCAACAATCTTCCTGAACCTAAACTTATTACAAAGCCCACAGGAAATAATTTCTAGTCCACTGTTTCTCAGACATCTCTCTGATGTGAACAAGTACCATTTCTCTTTGAGGGCTCCATAACGCTACATTCTCTGAAGGTTAAATTCATCTAGCTAGCAAAAGGACTTTTAATTGAAAATTTCATATAAACAAGTCTTTGGAAGACATTGACATGCCATGAGTAAGACCTTAGCATAACAGTCAGTCTCTGGAAAGTGGTGAACTGTTGCTGTTAAGTGACATCCTTCCCCTCATCTTACTGGTCTTCTCTGAATAATCTTAAGAACAATTTACTTGCCCACTGCTTGAGAATGTGAGATGCAACAGATTCTGGGTCTTCTTAAACCCTCATTTAACTTAATGACTCATAACGGACAACCAAGTCAAATTTCAGTTTCATGGCACCAAAGAAAAAGTGGCTATGGGCAAGACAGTGATTATTCCTATTCAATACATTCATCTGTTCCCTCAGTGACGTGACACGTATTTACTGCCCGCCTGTAATTCCGTTCTGAGGAGAGAAAAGGAGCCTTCGTTACTAAGGCCCACCATGGAGCCCTGGCATCTGGACCGGCGTGCGCATCACTCACCCATGATGCTGTCCGTCCCGTTGGCAGGAGGAGTGCAGGAGGAGGTGCTGTAATGGTTTGTGCCACTGCGATGGAACGAGGACATCGGCGGAAGACTGGAGTTGATGTCCGCTGAGGAGTGGGATGGGTAGCTCTGCAGCAGGGGGCAGAAGAGAGGCTACATTCAGTCTCTACGTTCAGTCGACTTAGCGTTCTCCTTGGTCTCTCAAAACCCACCCTATCGCAAGGGAGATGCTTGCAGAATTTCAAAACGGTCAAGAAAACATCCTGCTTGTATCTGACGGCTCCCATTTTCTAAACAACCAAATAGATACAGATCCAAAGTGGATCTGTAGTTACATCAAGTGCCAGAGGATATCATAGCAACCCAGGACACCAAGAAAAGATAAAAATCTCCAAATCTCCAAATCATGGGTTTAAAAAATCATCTCATACACTTCAGAAACAAGCTATTTCTGTTATTTTTCTGGGGCCTACTAAACAGGTGAAAAAGATTGTTCTACATAATGAACACAACATACAGATCTCCAGGGTTTTTGTGACATTGGACTCTGGCCTCTAGCCACTGCGTGGCAAAGTAATAGGAACCTTCTTCTTTCCCCGTTGGGTCATCTTGCTGAAGGAATCTCAGCATCAAGAACAAGATAGGAAATGAAAAAGTTTTAAAAGAATTAAAAGTTAAATCTCTTCAAAGTCTGAGTGTAGGAAAGCTTACACTGACGGTGACTTTGATGAACTGATTTGGGATCCAAAGCCTTCACTATGCTTTATTTCGCTGTGAGTTCCTTCTTTGCATGCTTCATATGCTATTTAGCTGACTATGAAGGGAGAGCATCTTTTTTCTTTTTTTTCTTTTTTTTTTTTTTTTTTTGGTTTTTCGAGACAGGGTTTCTCTGTGTAGCTTTGCGCCTTTCCTGGAACTCACTTGGTAGTCCAGGCTGGCCTCGAACTCACAGAGATCCTTCTGGCTCTGCTTCCCGAGTGCTGGGATTAAAGGCGTGCGCCACCACCGCCCAGCCAAGGGAGAGCATCTTTAAAGGGTCACTTGGCTTAAGGCTTGGCTTCAAATTCAATTGTTATAGCAGTTGTTCAAATGATTTAAGGTGGCATATTAGTTGGTCTGTACCTATCACTAAAGGAACATGTGTATTCCCAAGGACACCTCAAGCTAATGTCCCACAAACAAACAAACAAACAAACAAACAAAAGCCCAGCAGTATGAAAATTTATTTTCATAAGCATTTGGATGTACTACAGATATATTAAAGAAAAATATGTAAAGATAAAAATTTTCCTGGCATGTGAAAAATTAAATCTACAAATTTTTATTATAGCATTATCACACATGTATTTAATTACTTAGTTTAAAAATAGAGGCTGGGCAATGGATCATTATTGTCTCATGACTAGAGATGCTTTTAAAATTACTATTAAAATAGAGCTAGTAGGTACTGCAAACACCAGGAAGTAAGAAAACCCAGGTTATTTGTTCACAGGAAGAAAAGTGGTTTCTTGATGCTGGCCAACTGATTTGGGGAATTTTGCCTTTCCTAGAAGACCGTCTCTTTGTTTATGACTCTCCTATGAGTTCAACCAAGTTGGGCCTGCATTCTACACCATGCCATCTCACAGTCATCCATACGCCATTCATTGCTTACTATTCAAGTCCACTCCCATAATACTGTGAACTCCCCAAAAGGGAGGGGATGGAGCTCATACCTCCTCATGTCAGTGGCTAAGTAGTAAACATACAATGACAGTGCATATTAATGGACAGTGGCTGAAGTATGACTTATTTGAGAGACTACCAGTTAGGTCACGCATCTACATTTCAGAGCTGAGTCTACCAGCAACACAATAACAAGAGAGATAAATTTAGAAGATGTCAACGAAAAGGGCGAGGTCTCTTGTTAAAACTCATTCATACTGGGGACTTGACTCTCCCAAGTTGCTCATATGACATTCTCTAAAGAATAATAGAACAGGGCTACTCTACAGAACAAATAGTAAGAAAGACTAGATAGGATACAGGACTTGGAAAACCAGACATAGAAGGGTTGGGATATAGCTAGTTCTGCTCTAGAGAGAAAGGATTATGATAAAGATACAGAGGAAAAAAAGGATCATGTGGAAAAGAATGAAAGAGAGAAAGATGGCATGACTGTGCTTGTATGTAGCAGTGCTGCTTGCTGAGTTTTTGCAGAAATCAAAAGAGAGGATTTCAAAACTGCAAAATATCTAGTTGATTATATATAATTATATATATAATTAGAAGAAGTGACAGGGAAAAAAAGAAAATCATCAGTGAGACTCTTTGGACCCTTATAAGTTTATGGAAAATGGAGGATAATTTAGGATATGACACACAGAGAGTTAAGGCTAAGTGAAGAGAATATGAAGAAAAAACAATCCCCAGAGTTTTATGGGGAAACTAATATAATCCATACTAAATCAGTTATTTTTTAGAGACACATAGAAAATTAGATGCTGAAACAAATGAATGCAGTTTATATCCAGATTACTTTTCTATAAGAACTATCTTGAAAACTAACATTACTCATATAAATACAGCACCAAGAACATTAGTGATGGATGTCTCTTTTAGAGGATACAAGGATCAAATCTAAGAGGTTTTCATGATCTCTTCCTCCAACTATTACTGTCCATCCTTCTTATTATAAAGGTATAAAGGGAATGTGGTTAGTTTAAGTGTCATGGCTTTTCATGCCCATGCTTTTAATTTTTTTTTACTTCCGGTACCCACTTTAGAATCTACTAATCACGCAAGTGTTAACCAATATTCACATTGGTGATGTTTGTTACTGATGTATGGGTTAGTAATTTTATGATTCAAAAATCTGAGAATTAGTGGTATATACTAAGAATGAAATCACACTATAGGCTAATTTATGGGCTCATAGTCTTGGCATTCATGACCTTTCTTGACAGATATTTCATTGCCATAGGGCTTTACTGTGTGTATGGTTACTGGTATCTCTGGCCTCTACCCACTGTGGACCGCAGTAGCATCTGTATCCTAGCTGTAACAACAAACATGCCTCTAAGCATTGTCCAGTGGTTCCTGAGGGTAGCCTTAAGACCAGTTGCAAATCACTGATGCACAAAAATAAAAGACAATGGAACTTCCTTTATGCTCAAGTGCTAGATTTCCTCAGAACCCTGCACTATGTAATGCTAAAGCTATGTGTCAATCACATCAGGCAGGGAAGACTCTATCCTTACTTTTTCAACCATCTCTGCCAAGTCATTCCAAACTTCAGTTTTCTACAGAGACCCATTCCAAAGCTTAACCACAAACTCCATTCATCAGGGTGGTTCTGTGTATGTATCTGCAACAGGCAGTGTTGAGCTAGGGGATTCAGTTATAAAAGTCGAAACCGTAAAGGGGAATTAAAGACTTAAAATGGGCAACTCAACAGTTGCAGGTGAAATGCGTGGAACTGAAACTTCCTAATTACAGAGTCTATTATGACATGGCTAATGATGGTTCCAAAATGTTTTACCTTTCGAGGTAATATGGTAGTGGTCATATTACACCCCAAATAATCCAGGGAAATCTCTCTTCCTCATAAGCTAGCCCCTGTCAGCATGGGTAGCCAAAGGCTATAGAATGGAGCTGTAGGGAACCATCACTATTTTCAAGATAAAAGATGCAGGCTGCTGTTGTATATTCAAATTATTCCCAATCAGTGTCAGAGTCTTCAAAGTCACTTCAGAGAGAGATTGTCATATGGCTAAATACTGAAATTACAATGATAACTAGATGTAATAATTCAATAGTTTCATTCTCAGTGGGAAAACTCATTAGGATACATTACCAGAGACCTTATTCATTTACCCTTTAAAACAAAAATCTTGCTCTCAGAGATCTGCTAACTGATCACATTAAGAATGAGAACCTGAGTTCTGTGACGGACACATGGCTCTACCAAGGCAGCTTCTCATGGGACCCACTGAGACACTACTTTAAAATGATCTTTGTCTCTGGACGATGATACTGTTTTGATTCATTAAAACTTTTTCTAACATGTACTTGGTTTCAGATTTGAAATTACACCTTTTGTGCATCTGAGCATAATTTAAGGGCTCCCTCACCACGCAGTGAACTTTAGTGGTATAAAATCATATCATAATGTAAAATTATAAAATATGATAAGAAAAGAAATAACTGTAGGGGAAAGGAAAATAACATATGGACAAATCTTCAAAGGATTAAAATTCTAACATTTAATACAGTACACCAAACATTAATTTGCCACCATAACTTCCCTAGTTTTGATTATGAGTCCTAGGGAAAGCAGGAAATGGTAGTAGATAAGTAAAAATCTTACCAAAGATATTCTATTATAATTACAGTTTATATTTCTCTAAACTGTCACTCAAATGTCTCCAAGTATGGGGTGGGAGAAGAGGAAATCTGAAACTCAATGATTTGCTATTTACTGAAAATGTGCTAAAATTGGAGAGATAACAAACAGGCCACTCCCATCACTATCACCTGCTTCTCAGGAAAGTAAAGGCTAAGTGACCACGTGGTATCCAGAGTTCTAGGACCAACTAAAAGTAGATCTAACAAGGATATCGGAACTTTTATATCTGGAATCTTTCAGACATCCGAGAAGGCTATAAAGCTTTCTGTTCCCTTCTACATATGTAGAGGTTGAACAAAGGAGAGGAGGAACCACAGGAATCCAGAAAGAATGTCCCTGATCAGGACAGAGAAAAAGTAATAAATATGGAATGAGGAAAGGAGAGGAAGAAGAGATGTGCTTAAGTCATAACCAAAGACTTTCCTTCACATCGGCGGGGTTTGAAGTTGTGTGTGCCTGTGTGTGTGCGCGCGCACGTGCATGCGTGCGTGCGTGCGTGCGTGCGTGTGTGTGTGTGTGTGTGTGTGTGTGTGTGTGTGTGTGTGTCTGATGCTGTGGGGATGCAGGTACATGCAACTGTGTGTGCACTTGAGGAGACTAGATTTTGGATGTCTTTCTCTATCACTCTCTGCCTCACTGTGTTTTCTCACTGAGCCTAAGGCTCTCCTTTTTAACTAGATTGGCTGGCCAGCAAGCTGTTGGGATCAGCCTGTTTTCCTGTCTCCATCCCCAGTGCTGGGGTTATAGGCACACACAGGCATACCCAGCTTTTCACACAAGTGTTGGGATTTCTCAGGCTTACAAGGACTCTTGCCTACTAAGCCATCTTCCCAGCCTATGGAATTTTAGTTTTTATTTGTATGTTAATGAACAATGAATTCGAATCTCATGTGACCTGCATCCCATACCCAACTCATGATCTAGACATTTTTCTTCTACTTAAAGATAGATTTATTACAGAAGTAGATTCTTGGCTATAGTAGTTTTTAAGCCTCGAGAGAGTCAGATGGCTGATTTTTCCAGGACAAGGAAACAGCTACACAAAGGTATGTAAGCAGAGGACATGGGCAGAGTGGAACAACCTTAGTAAGGAAAGACTTAATATTTTACAAGCCAGCGGCTTTCACTGGGCTGTTTAGCAAAACAGTACATAAGTGGCACTTGTGTGGAATTAAAATTTAAAACTCAATGTATGTGGAAATTCCAGTTTCCCATTCCCAACAAGACTACATAGAAAACATAAACCATTTCCTTATAGTGGGTCACAAAAGGTCAAAGGTGACATAGAAATCCCTGTGATCTCAAATCTTTCTCACTCCACCCTTAGCAGAGAATTCTCCAGAATTTTAGACAGTAAAAAAGGCAAGGCACGCCATTGCTGGAGCCTGGAACTCAAAAACACTGTGTTTATGAACCAAAGGAAGCTGACATCGCCATGAAGATAACAGAACAAAATACAATAAGCAAACGAACAACGACAAAGAAGCTCTCCAAGGTTTACCGAGGTGATCCGCTGCTGTTGAGCCTTTGATCACAGAAACAATAAAACTCGCAGAATAATAGGCATGAGCTATTTTTGCCTCTTTGCAGAGTCCTTGCGTACACACAGAGATGAAACTCATAAACTGGCGGGTGCTCACTCACCCCATCCCCGTGAGCCGTCCTTACCAAACGCTCATGTGGATGCAGGCTACAGTAGCTGCTAGACTGCGGAATATGAGAGGAATTGCCCAACATTCCTCCATAGCCAGGCTGATTCATTCCACTGGAGGAGCTCCAAGGGTCACTGCTGTGATGGCCATCTGTAAAGGACAAAGAAAACCATGACTTTTCTGAGGCATTCAGCCTTGCCTTTTCGAATAGGGTTTCTTCATATACTTGAAAATAACCTCTTGTTGTGCATTCATCTTTGTGTTGCTTCGCTGATTACATCACACGAGTCATCACTATTTTTTTTTTCCTGAGTGGCTTTTTATATTGTCAAACAAACAGAACCATTAAAGTGTTCTTAGCAAAACTTCAACTGGAAAAGAACAGAACGTGTTTCTAAGTGGAATTATATCAAGTCAGCAAGGTAATTCATGCTGAAAGAAACTGTTCTTAGGAACCCCTACTTTTATGAAAGTTGTCTAAAAAGTTATATCATTCTCAAACTTTGAGGAGAAAATGAAATAGTTGAGATACTACCGAGGTGGCGGGGCTGCAGGTTTTAAGAGACCACACTGAAATGACTTGCAAAAGAGCCACCCAGATTTGGAAGGCTGGATTTCATCTCTGTGCCGTGCGCAACACAGAGAATTAACGTTGGGCTTACCTTACGGTAAGTGGGGGAGATATTTCTGTCCTAGGTCATTCGGGAATTTGATATATATGTACATAACTATCTGAAATCTTCAGGAGCAATGTGAGGAGTATATGCATGTCTTAAGACTGATATTATAATACAGAAAAAATGGACAGACTCTGGATTTCATAAATAGACGAGGTAAAGGAATTTGAAAATCATACAGAGATATCATTTTATTATCTCTTTTAGTGTGCAGGTAGTCTTTCATACTAACAGCAGAATAGAAGTACTCTTAAAGATTCCTTTCACTCCCTGGCCCTGCAGTTATATAGACTGCAATTGTTTCATTTTGATTTCTTGAACAAACCTAAGGGCAAGAAACAGCCTGAACCACTGCTAATTCAGCCCCCCCCCCCCCCCGCCCCCTTCTCTCAGTAGCTGAACAGAAATGATTAAGTATTGGACTATACCAGGTCACCAGCTTAATGCTGAATGCATGCAGCTATGCCTTGTTGAAAACTTATTTACACAGTAACATATATGTAACTACAGCCTTTTAAACCAGGCAAATTTTATCTGATATTTTATTTCATGAAGCTGTGGGGTTTTTTTTCCCACTTAATTTTTAAATTCTGAAGTTAGAAATTCAGAACCAGTGTGTCTGCAGAACCCAAAGGGAGAGATGGTAGATTTCTACCTTTAAGAACCATATAAGCAAACTCATGTTTGTAATTTTGATGACTGTAGACTTGTAACCAAAAGATAAAAAGTGAAAGTCAAAATATGAGATCATAACAGTAAGTTTAAAATAAGCCCATGACAATCTCGCCATTACCCTTCCGCACATCCACATATTCATTCAAGCCCTGATCGTATCACCTTGCACTTGCTTCCCAGAAAGAACTGATGTGTGTGAGACAGAATCATCAAGTCATTGTTTCTGTGATCATCACATGAGAACTTAGTGTCTTCAAAAAGTGAACTGTTTTTGGAGGGTATGTGTGTATGTGTGTGTGTCCATATGCATGCAGACATTTGCAGGTGCAAAAATACATGTGGGTTCATGCATGTGGAGGCCAGAAGTCATTCTTTTGAGACAAAGTTTCCTACTGAACCTGGAGCTTTCTGGTTTGGCTAGCTGGATGGCCAGCAAGCTGCAGGGATGCATCTATCTCTGCCTCCCTAGGGCTGAGTGAGCATAGAAGCATCTGGAATCTATATGGGTGTTAAGGATCCAAACTCAGGTCCCTGTCTCATACAGCCATCTCTCCCGACCCAAAGTGAATATTTCACATGCTTTAGATTCCGAACGGAATACAGAAGTACAAATGTCACCTTAAACTTAAATATGAAGTTCAAGACCACTAACACTTTAAATGGAGTGTGCATTCGACAAATAAATTAGGAATATGTATCACTGAATAAGCGTTTTCCTGAAATATTCTGACAACTCAATGCATGGTGTGTCAATACACTTAGGATTGTTAACACAGCGTACTCTGCTCCACGCAGACTTATAAAAATATGTATTTTACATAAATTATGCTTTTCAGAGTAAATTAATATTTATCACATCCCATATCTTGGCATAATGTTGTTTTGAAAGAATAGAATTAGATGTGTGCAAATTAATTGTGCTCATCATAAATGTCAACTGAAGTTTTTTTTTTGAGTATTCATATGCAGAAAAACAAATCTGTTCCCCATATTTTACAGGGTGTGCTATGGAAAGGCACTTACTGCTTTAATCTACCTGGCCTCTTTGCTATGTGGGCAGTTCAAGACAACCAGTTTCGCAGACACATAGAGGGGCTTTATTCTTCTGTCCATTTTCTTAATGAAGACCTGATTTTTGACATAAAGAGCCCTTGAGCCGGTAGCACCTGTAGGCAGTTTCTCCCACTGTTCACAGCCGAAGGCAATCAGCCCATTGCCACGGCACAGAATGTACCAAAGTGATTAGCCACTGTCCCTTTGAGAGTTACACCTAGGTCGGGTCACAAAGATAAAGGAGACCATGAGCTCACTAACATGTGGAACAAATTCTCCCTGATCCCACGGGACCCACGGCCTTCTACTTTATAGACTTTCCATAGAACTTCACATGTAAACCAGCATTTCACATGAGCTGACATGGAAGGGAAAGATGAGTCTCTCCTCATCGTAGTTGTTTTGACTATGCCCTCTGCAACTTCAGTGAGACCCCAGACCGCTCTCTCCAAGTGGTATTACCGCCCCCAGTGTGTGCCTGTTCTCATGTGTCACTATCCGTAGAGGAGTGTCCCTCTGCACTGGGCCAAGGTATACTCAAGTAAGGTATATACATCCAAGCAGAAGGAGTTAGAGTCGTGCATTTGCAGGAGTTCTGAGTAAATCTCACCTGCAACCGCAGGAATCTTGGGACTAAGACCATCATAGTTTTAAGTATCCTAGATATGGCAAGAATGGAACCCTGAGCTCCTTCCTCTGAATAGACCATTTGTGAAGCAGCTGGTACCATTTTCATAATCCCGGACTTTTCCAATTAGCAGGGAGGAGCTAAGTGACCAGTGGCAATGTATAGGCTCCATGGATATATAACCATTTGTCTTTTAAGCACATACAGTGGGTAATTAAAAGAACCCACAGTCATTTTCCACCATGAAGCTGAAATGTCCCTGTCATGTACTCCTTGTACCCCCTTCCACATTTTCTTTTACCTTAAATCAATCAGTATGTCTCAATGTGTAACATTCCATGTTTCAATGGGTCACTTATTCTTAAATGGAACCCTTATTCTCACTTATACATTAATAAGTTGTTAAAAACTTTATAGATGGCTGGACCCAAGGGGACTCTCTTCCCTCTTGGCTCAATACAAGATCTCCAAAACATAGGCTGAGCTAGATGATACACATCTAAACATGCGCATGTTTGGGAGATGGCAGCGATACCAAAGACCAACAATCCTGGAAGACCAACAAGGCATTTGTTTTATGTGAGGCAGAGCAATTTAATTTGAACCCATTAGAGGTCAAAGGGCTTTAATGCAAAAGAAAAACTGTTTTAGGTAACTTTTACTTCATTAGGTAAGGAACTCAATTCCTAAGAGGGGAAACACCTCTAGCCCCCTCCACTCTGGTCTATCATTCCATTTCTTTTGCCCTGTATGTACCACTAAACGGCTCACGGATTTCCCGGCAGGCCAAGAGGCAACTTACCTTGCATGAAGAAGGAGCTAGGGAAAGTGCTCGCTGCTGGTTTGGAGGAAGGATAGCCTGGTGAGTCCCTATTGTAGTCGGCGGTGCTTGCTGAAGGAGCGTAGACCTGGGGAGGGAGAAACACGTGAGCTTTGCTTTCTACATCGACCAAAGCATCTCTACATCCATGATTTGGTGAGAGGCTGGCACAAAACATAAAATCTGGACGTTGTTAGAGCCTATCCAACCCTAGAAACACTGCCTCCTTTGAATACAGAAAAAAAAAAGTTCTGTATATTTGTGTTAACATAAAATAATCAGGTATGAGATTTTCCAGTCCAGGCAAACCATGTCTAGTGGTAAATACACTCTGCAGACCAGAGTAGCCCCGGTCTACAAATTCCTTTCGTTTTTAAACACATATGGCCCATGAGTATGTTAAGGGTAACACAGAAAGTTCTGCACACAGTCTCTCCCAAAGGACAGACCAAACCTCCACTTTTCAATTAAATATTTCACTTGCAATGCAGGAGGGAGGGAGGTGGCAGGGAGAAGGAGGAAAGGAGGGAGGAAGAAGGGGGAGAGAGAGAGGGAGGGAGGGAGGGAGGGAGGGAGGGAGAATGAACAGGAATCAGGAATGAGTGATAAGTATATATATGGATATATATATATCTTGGACTATTACATCCACACAGTGTCTGCAGAGATGCATGAAAAAGGCCATTAAGAGCCTGGATCAACATAAGGACCACCAACAATCAGTGTGCACACAGGAAGAGGGGCTGTCTTTTTTTTTAAGCACTTATTATATTTGTGTGTACAATAAACTTTAAAAGTGTGCCAAAAACCTAATTTACTTAACATTCGTTTACTAATCCTCATGAGACTTGGGGAACCAGTTCCTTATAAAAATAGCCCTCGTGTTTTCTTGTTTATGTTTCCTTGAAGCAGGACAGCATCACAGCAAAGCAGAAATTCATAAGGTATAGTTTAACTTTAATTGGTTCTCTCCCTTGCCTTTTCTGCTAAATATAATCTTTTTTTTTTCTTTTTTAATTCCCATTTTCTTTTGCTCTAAAAGTTCCTCTCCAGATGGTTGGAAAGACCGAACGGCTCATCCTCTTGGTGAAAATGGATACCTTCCTGCCTCCATTTTGAAGCAGGCAGCGGCTCACAAACTTGGCAGTGAGCCTACACTGATATTCACAGGTCACAGTGAGAGAAGAAATTCACCAACAAAAAGGCTGCGGCGGGATTACAAAAATAAAAAAATATTAAAAAAAAAAGCTCCATTTTTGCCACGCATATCAAACAAACACCCTAAAAACTATATAATTCTCTCAGAACACCCATGACTCATAAAGTCTAAGGATTAATACCAGGTTTAGGATTTCACAAAGAGTAGGTCCACAGAGACAGATGTGGGAAATGTGCATCCGCATCCATACATCAAATAAATGCTCCACACGCCCTTGAAAATCTGGAGGTCCTGGATGTTAAACCAAACAAACCACACCAGAAAGAGCCACTCAAGCTGTGGACAGCAAGTGTGTTCTCCCCCTAAGTCCCAGAGAGATTTAAGTACCATTTTTCATAGTTTTTCATTTTGTAATTTTCTCTACTTCTTAAATGTATGGACAGTAATTAATTTCTATTTCTACAGGGTTCATAATAAGGGGCTCATGGAAGCCCCACATCATTCCTGAAGTGTCTTTAAAAAACAAGGAGTGAACTGTAGGGCAGGGGTCCAGCCTGAGTCCTTTCTGGGAACTATACAGCCAACAAACAGGTGGGGTGCTACTGCGTGATTCAGGAAGGGGACAAGAGAAGGCTAAAAGTGTGAAAGAGAGATTCCTTCCAGGAAAAGGCCAAAGTGATCATTAAGTAACCTCGTTCAAATGACAGAATGGACACACCATGACTGTGGTATGTTCACATGCCTAAGCCTGATATGCAGCTGACCCATGAGTCTCAATGTAAGCTGACTGTATGCAGTATTATCTTCCATATTCCAGAAATCAACACACGTTTACTGGGGAAAAAAATGGTATTTTCATACTATTCTACAACTTGTATGTTAAAAACAACAGGAATCAACTCTTTGAAGATAACTTATATCTGAATTTTAGTAACTACTCTACCACTATTATGTTTAAACATGACCAGTAGAATGTCAATACTATTTGATCATATTAACATGGTTCATCTCTCTCTCTCTCCCTCTCTTTCAATTTTGGTGAAATTATTTCAGACCTTTGAGGAAAGGTAAGAAATTTTTTCATTCATTATAGTTATATATAAGAAAGCTGCTTTGACTCTGAATTATGAATAAATTAAAATACCTAAGGGTAAGATTGTTTAGGCTAATTCATGAATACTACCTGCTTGTGAAAGAACAGCTACAAGATGAAAAGATTTTAGCATACACTATAATAAGTAATTTCTGATTTCCTGGTGCTATAGCCAATTGGAGATTTTGTTGGTTTGTTTGTTTGTTTTCAATTTTTGAGACAGTGTTTCTCTAGTATGTAGCCCTGGCTGTACTGGGATTCAGGATGTAGACCAGGCTAGCCTTGAACACTCAGATATCTGCCTGCCTCTGTCTCCTAAGTGCTGAGATTCAAGGCGTTCACCACCACATCAAGTGGAGATTCTTAATACCAGAAGAAAATTTCTGTTAACCAGAAACAGAGCACATTTTTATGTTTTTTTAAAGGTAATTTCTGTGTATCTTCTAAAACATGAAGTTGTTTATATAGCAACTTAGACGCCATTCATTTTCCCATTAGATACTGCATTTTTCTCACCTCAAATGTCACTTGAAGGCAGACAGTCTTTATTTGTGTGTGTGTGTGTGTGTGTGTGTTGTGAATACTGCATAGATATGTTTTTGAAAAGCTGAAGAGACCAATGAATTTATTGGTTTCAACTTCCCACATTTTATTGATTTACTTACAGCCGACGCACAGTGGTGCTGGAGATGAAATCTAAGGCCTGGGACATCCTAAGCAAGCATCTACCCATGAGGTGAAACACGAGTTTCAACCTCCAGGAAATTTGAAGTGGAAGTTGAAGGAACTGTCTCAATATGCGGAACTCGTTAGAGCGACACCGTTGGTTACCACTCTTTACTCTTCATCATTTGATAGAGACTGTCATTTACAATGGTAGCAACGGTGTGAGAGAACATTTACAGAAGAGCAATAGCAATGTCCGCGCTGCCTCTAAAGTTTCAAATTTTAATGACGATGACAGCCAGTGGGATGCTGTACTATCTCTACTTCACCTCATTATTTTGTCAGCTGCTCAGTTCTAAGCAGCCTACGTGGCATTTTCCACAAGTTGTTTGATAATGACATTAATTCCAATAAGGTCTCATATATTTGCCTTCTTATTATTTTTTTCTAGGTCTATAGAAAGATTACTTACCTAAACTGGAATTTTTTTAAACAAGAAATACCAGAAATTCAGCCTAAAAAAAAAATCAGCCCAATTTGAAAGGAAAACTCCAAAATTACTGCAATGTATTGAATTGACCCCCCCCCCCCATAAGAAGCAAAGGAAAATATCGTGAGAAACAAAGTCCATACTCCCCCAGAAAGACAACTTAGATCAAGATGGATACTGGACTCTGACCCTCCCCCACAAGATATGGAAGGAAATGTGAAATATTGCCAAGTTGGAATTGGGGAATGTTGGCTGGAGCTGACAGGCCATCACCCTTTCACTCACATCATTTGTTGAGGAGAAGCCTCATAGAAAATTAATAGTTTAATATAGTTCGCATCAAAGGTTGGCACCACCATCTTCTCTCTCATAATCCTGAAGTTAAAGTAAAATCGTAGAGGCCAGAAGCTTAACAAAGATGTCTAGATAACACTAAACCACAGATTGATGGAAGTATAAAAACGGTTTCATTTTACAGATAGAATTTCTATTTTAGCCAGGTGGTGGGGGCACATGCCTTTAATCCTAACACTTGAGAGGCAGAGGCAGTTGGATCTCTGAGTTCAAGGCCAGCCTGGTCTACAAAGTGAATTCCAGGACAGTCAGGGCTACACAGAGAAACCCTGTCTCGAAAACCCGAAAAAGTACTTCTTTTGTAATTTGAGAATTCCGGTAGGCCCCTTAGCTGCGCCCAGGGATCTTTTCTTGCCACCAAGAAAATGATGTAAGTTCTTCTGCCCATTATAAAAAAGGATCAAACAGGCATACCTACCCACAAACCAAGTGGAGGGAGTGTGTTCCCTACCCTTCCCTCTCTTGGCCTACGGATGCCATTTAGGGAGATTTAAATGTAACAAAGGTTATATTGTTCAGGACCTCTGTGGAACAGTTTTTGTGGTAGAAGTTGACAATGTAATTCTTCTAACATTTGCATAATGATGAGATAAGATGGTCCTATCAACAATATCCTTCAATTCTAAAGCTGGAGAAGGGTAGAGAGGTGAAATGTACTGGTCCGGATGAGCCCAAGTCTGACCGTGAGTTCCATTATTCCACTTTCAACCTCTCTGGCCTCCAGGTTCCTCTCTGTAGAATGGGAGCAAGAAGACCTACTATGCTGACTTGGGAGAAGTAAACGGTACTTTGTGTGTAAAGTAACTAGAGTGGATTCTGACACATAGTGTACATGCAAAAAAAAAATGAGCACTTGTGTTCAGCTTTTGTTGTCATTATTTTTATGAAGCATACAAAAGTAATTTAGAAGTTTGCCTTTCCCCATTAAAATTTAAGCAACAATACAGCAAAGAGAGTGGAACTGCTCATCAAAGTCTATATTGTATTAAAAATGATTCTTCCTTCCCTTTAAAAAAAACTTTTAATGATTTATTTTTATTTTCTGTGCCTTAGTGTTGGGCCTGCATGTATGTGTATCTGTGTGAGTGTATTAGATCTCCTGGAACTAGAGGTACAGACAGTTATGAGCTGCCATGTGAGTGCTGGGAATGGAGCCTGGGTCCTCTGAAAGAGCAGCCAGTGCTCTTAACTGCTGAGCCATCTCTCCAGCCCCCAATTCTTCCTTCTTAAAGATGAGATAGTCTTTATTTTTTACATCTCATTGATTTTTATATTTTAAATTATAATAGAATGACATCATTTTCCTCTTTCCCTTGCTTCCCTCTAGCCCCTCCCACGTCCCACCCTCAAACTGACAGACTCTTCCTTCACTACTGCCACATACATATACATGTATATGTACACATGAATATGTAAACACAACCCGATGAGTCCATTTTTGTTGTCTCTGTATAGGACAAGACATTCATTTTCCCTCCCTTGAGACAAGGTTTCTTTGTGTAGTTTTGGTACCTGTCCTGGCTCTTACTCTGTAGACCAGGCTGGCCTTGAACTCACAGGCCTGGCTCTGCCTCCCGGTGCTGGGATTAAAGGTATGCACCACCACCACCCGGCTGACAAGACATTTTTAACTACCGACACGAGCTTCACTCGTGTTTACAGAAAGTCTGGTGGGAAACTTTTTTTCCTCTATATCAGCTTGCTTTGCATATTGTAAGGCATCCTTATAGTGAAACCATGCACATGGCAGGTAATGTGCTCCCTACCAAGGAAACTATAGCTCAGAAGACCAGCGAGAAACAGCTTCAGATCATGTACAATAATAGTCGGTGTTCACTATATTGTACAGAAGGTCTTCACTGTCCCTTAATCTTACCACTCATTGGTGATTCTGCAAGTACAATGTGAATATGAATTTCCAAAGAGAATTGTAAAAGCTGAAACTGCATGAGGCAGTAATGGGAACAGCATGATGATTTCAGATCCTCGCAGAGAGTGACTATACAATCCACAATGAACAGAAAAATACCATATTAAAATAGTACCACGGATGCCCGAGTGCTGGCTATACCCACTTAGACAAGGCTCAGACCTTGAAAGATTTTCCACACGTTCTCAACTGTGACGGTCAAACACTTACAAGAGTTTAGCATGTGCTCTGGGGTCTGTTGGCCTCCGCATGGCCTTTGAAGCCTCCTAGCTGACCAACTCATCACTCAGTAACAAGGTAGACTCTCATTTCTTACACTCTTTCTTTCAAGGACCTGGGTCTCAGCTAGAACAAAGAACAGTGCACAGGCAGGATTGTGCGTACATTCACGAGAATGAGACATGCAATGTTAGGTTCTATGTGACTGAGTTAAAGTGAAATTGTCAGCTGACCCACACTTAAGGAAGAGGAAGATGTCCTTGAAGAAGCAGCCTCCAGACTGGATATGCATAGGCTTGGCAGGTTCTGGAATTACTCAGCTCTGAACTGGACTCAGAGGGTCCAAATTTCCACTCTTACAATTCATTGTGAAGATATGACAAAGCAATCTATCTCTTGGGGCCCTGGTTTCCTTGTTTGTCAAATGGGGCGGTTCTTACCATGATGATGAGTGATATCTCGCCAATCATAATCCCTAATCAATCACAGGCACGTCATAAATGAACCAAATTTACACTTTGTCAGAAACTTACTCACTGCCTTCCAACAATGTATCTCAAAAAGTGCTGCCTAATTTGGTTGTCACTAGTAACCTAAGGTTATTTCAACTGAACTTAATGAAAATGAAACAATTTTCAGTTGTCAGTCATGCTGGCCATGTTTTAGACGCTCAACAGCCACAGGCAGCCATTGGTTACCATACTGGCCAGAATCAGCACAGAATTGTCTCTACCTAAAACATCGTGCCAGACAGTGCGAGGGTAGAGGCAAGACCGTCTGTCAGGAGTGCCTGGGTATGTTGCCATCCACTGTAAGGAGATTTACCTCAGCAACAGCAGCTGAGTTGTGACTCACTTTTCCCCAGAAAGCAGGATTTGTTTTGCTGAGATGGTGGGAGAGGCGAACTCCAGGAATTCCCAGTACAGCACATACAACTGACACACAACCAATCCATCTGATGGAATAGCAAGGCACTGCATCTACTGTCTTTTTATTTTTAACGTTCTATGTACCATTACATACCCAAGACTTTGTTTTCTTTACTAGCCATCTGCTAAATTGACAGCAAATTGTGCCAGGTAATATACATCATGGAAGAGCAGCTTCGAGGCCCGATCTCTGTCTGGGTTGGAAATGAAGCTCATGAGCTGCAAGCTCACTTTTGGTCACTACTGGTTCTAGCAAAGGAATTGGAGTTAGACATGGTGCTGTCCCCTTATTTTTGTTTTTTAACCATAAAAGACTCCTTCATATTTCTGGTTGGTTTTCATGTTATCAATGACTTGATCCCCTTATTCAATATTCTCTGCTTTTATTATCTTGACTTTCTTAAGCCAATCTTTTTTGATGAGTTCTTTAGAGGCGCCCTTTTTCTTGTCACGTGACCTCTACACCTGCCATCATCTGCTGCGCTTCCTGGCTTCATGCTTTCAAAGCTCAAATGAATTCAGCCTCATTTTGCAAAATGAGCAGAAGTTAGAGGAGTTGCCCAGGTGTGTACACAGTGAGCCAACTCTTCCAGTCCTCAGCATCCTCTTCCAAAGTCTATTCTAACTTATGGATTTAAAGACTTGAAACGGCCAGCAAAATGGTAAGGAAAGTTAACAGGTTCAAGTAACAGTCCAGCCACATGCCCTAAAATGGAAAGGCAGTTAATCACGCTCGGAGACGCGCAAGAGCTCAAAACCCAAGACAAGAGCAAGCTCCAGGAATTACGCCCCTCCAACTGATACAATCTCAGTCTACGCTGCAAAGTCAAAGAATACTGAATGATGAAGACAGGAGGCCTCTTCCTTCACATCCAAGTGATGGTTAGGGACCATACTGTAGGCTGTTTGCAGAAGTAGTTATATGTTTGGAGATGCAAACAATGATGTCTACAAGTCTCTACTGACACACAGAGATGTACTTCTTATAAATGGAAAAGCATCCACAGGCACTAGATGATGAATTTGTGAGGATTTTATTTCTAAAAAAGCCCTTGAAATTTTCAAAGGAATTAATCAAATAGTTGTAAGTGTTCTATACCAATTCACAATGAAGATTTTATTTCTCAAACTATTTTTATTGCCATTCTGGGGCTCAGGTGGGGGTGGGTAGGTCACGGAGAATATTTCAAGACTTCCCAAACATATGTAAAATTCACCAATTATATGTGAGGCATCTATATTTTATTGCTACTAACAGAATGATATTCTCTTTCCATTCTACCAAGTTACATCACAAAAAATATGAGAAAGACAATCTCTATATATTTTCCCAAAGAAATTCTATGAACTTGTAATATATTTAGAATAAATTCCCACAAACACAATCCACACATCCTGCCATAAGCACCACATATCTTCCCCTTCCGAAGAGCAGTGGGCTCTTGATTATCCATTCATGAGTAATGAAACCTGAAGCTAAATCCTTTAAGTTCATTTCAACCAGCAGATTTTTTTTTCCTCACCAAGCAAATTTCCATTTTTCTGTTAAGAAGCAGGAGAACTGTGAGCAGTTCCATCCCTCCTTGCTTGCGTCTTTATTAATCAAATAACAAGTCGAAAATATCAAGAGGATGCAGAAGGCAGGAGGAGAGAGAGAGGGGAACCTAAGCAACGCTCAGATTGCAGGTGGGCAGGCGGCCGCCAACGTCCTCCTTTCCTAGCTACCTAACCCTGCCGGCTAGGATCTCTGTGACCACACAGGTGACAGTCACATCGATGCTAACGTATGTACGTGCCTTCCGCTCCCAAAGCCCACCAGGAGCTGCAGAGAACCTGGTACATGTTATAGCCCCGCATCTCTGTCTTGTCATTTCGTCTCTCCAAACAAAAAGGCAAGGCTACTGCTTCCATTTTCTCTCCCATGGATAACTGCTGAATCTTGCCCAAAGTCTCTGAATCACTTTCCAAACTCTAATGCAGAATGAGTTGGGTATAGCCTTTGTGGAGATTTACGTGAGAAAGGGAACACAGACACCAATAAAACTCCTGCTTTCCTCAATAAAGCAGCACACTGAAGACAGAGTGCTAACAGAGCAGCCACATTGCACCTTAGATGTTTACAATGACCAGTGCTTTCAGGAGGCATTTTCTAAGTGGTGTGGCTGAAACTCTGAGGCAGTAAAATGGCCAGCAGAGACTAAATCGATTCTCTCTGTTATGATATCATATACACATTTGAGATTCTGGGCTCTTTACATATACTATACTATTGAAATCTCACATCTACCCTGCCATAAGACGGGCAGAGGGTTATCAAAGAGAAATAAAGGAAAGCAATTAATAACAGTGTCCCAACTTGACACAACTTGCCATAACTGCAAAGAGACCCATTTCCAAGGCCTATGAGGATGCAAGTTTGCCATGACTGCCAGGGCCATGATGCCAATAGACACTGCTATTATGTTACTTTGGATAGGCCAGGCATGACTCCAGCCAAATTATGCATATTTTTTTTCCTTTCCCTTAGTCCATTGCTTTATTCCCATTCCAGTTCACAGATAAAGACCCTGAGGCACAGAGAGTTTATGTAACTAAAGAGTTCAACTTCATACAGCTAATTAAGTGGCAAATTTGAGATTCAGAATCATGTAGTCCCACTTCAGACCTGACCTTTTAACTACTGTAATGGTAAGTTTTGATGGTTATGCATACTCCAAGGTGACTGTGATAGGCTCATACCAAAAGCTTTGCAGAATCCTGGCTTGTTCATTTAGTAACCATGACCCCAGCAGTAAGACAGCCATTTTGCCTGAGGAGGACACAGGAGGCTTCTATGCTGTGGAGCTCATGGGCTGCCACAAGAAACATGATTTTCAGATTGAGTTTGCACAAAGGAACAGCAGGTGTACATACAGAGTTGTTTGATGGTTCTGGAGACACAGAGATACAAACTCATCCGCTAAGAGTTCCATGGGATTCACTGATGAAAATAACCCAGGATTAAATACAAGGACAATAAGATAAAACATTATCACCTCTGTACTAAAATACAGTATGGATATAGCCTTATCTGTGTGCACTAGCCTCTAGCTCCAATACTTCTTTTTCTTTTCACAACTGCAGTTCTCTTGCATTTGGCACTAACTGAGCAGACTCTGTGTGTTTGCTATTGCATCCAACTTGATATATCACAAAAATGTCCACTGCCAACATCCAGAGCACCTTGGCCTGAACTTCAAGCGTCTTAGACTAATCAAGTTATTCCTTGCTAAAGGTCTCTTGAAACACTGACTTGCACCAAACCAAGACCAGTTGAAATCTGACTTCTTTTGGGTTCTGTTCCTTATGTCACTCCTTCCTACAGGAGTTGGCTTCATCACAGGCTCAGGATTGGCACAGAGAAAACAGTGTGGATGCTACGCACATCACAACTCTTTAATATGTTCTCAACACCTAACTAAGGCGTTACCCAACTTTTATTATTGAACATTCATCAGAAAAGTAAAGATAATGTTAAGAAGAACCTTTTGTATGATCACAACTACTTTCCATTACTCTGTTTATTTTAAATCTTCAATAGCTACAAATTCTCCGATAGGTTATATCTTTATTTACACTAATCACAACAAATTCCTGATCTTCAGGTATGCATGACAGCTCATCTCCTATCTCAATGCTTTCTTCACCTGCAGCAGCCAAATGGTATTTTTATGATGACAAGAACTGTTCAATTAGGAGCTGTTGAAACATCAAAATAGTGCGTGTTGTACCTGCCAATAAACAGCTCTATGACCTCTAGAGATACTGTTTTCTCAGTTAAACAAGGGATAAAATCTTCAGGAAAACAATTTCTATGACTCTACAATAATGATAGAAGTGAACTCTAACTCCAGTGTTGATTATTGCTGTTTATCCTATACTGTAGTGGCCAGCAAGAAGTCCTTCTAAGGCTATCTGGTCTACCTGGTCACAGAAATAAAAGGGTTAAGAGCAGTATTATTTTTAAAAAGGTAGATATGTTTGGGTGCATGTGTGAGTATATAGTGCCTACCACAGAGGTTCAAATCTCACTAAATGCACTGATGGAAGCATGAATAAAATGTTACATATAAGATACATATCAGAGTGAGAATATTATAATAACATAGGGAAAGATAGGCATTCCTTGGTTCTACCAGAATAGATCTTAATGATTCTACTTCCCATTATATTTATTGTTGGGCTTTCTTTAGAAAGTGGAGGAATCACCATAATAGTCTACACATCATGATTCTGAAAGCACCCTTCTCTTCTTCTTCCTTTTGAACCTAAGTACCTAGGCTCCTGCCAGAAGCATGGACATTTACTGTTGTGGTTTAACTTTTAAAAGCGAATAGCTCACGTGTAGGCACCATTAAGTAAATAAATCCATTCCACTGCTGAAGACCTAGGTCAAGGCATATGACTATGAAGAATAAAAGCCTGAAGCCCTGGAAATAGTTCCTGGCCACAAGCCTATTGTTCAGTACATCTTCCATCACATCCCATCTCTGGAGTAATGCAATGGTTCCTTAGAAAGGACTAGAGGAAAGTGCTGAAGGTAAGATGCACCCACAGGGTAGCCAGGGGAGGAGGCAGAAAAGAAAATGCTAATGATTTTATAATTTGACCTTGTGAAACCCTAAAGGAGTTATCTCTACCTCTCTAAACCCAAATGTCTTCAGCTGTTTTACCTGCATGCAGTAAATACAAATAGCCACCATTTCCAAGTAGCCAATTCTTGTCAGGAAGTGAGAGGAGGCATTAAGAAAGTTGTTTTAAACACAAACAGAGGATCACAATTTCAGAAGTAGTGACCCATGAAATAAAGATGTCAGTTAGACTTGGGCTCCAAGGGAAATTGAGAAGATAAGACCATGCAGAGGCACCAAGACCACAGGCTGTGGAGTTGTACAGACACATGATTTGACATTTAACCTAATTGCATAAAAGGAAATTTGGTAAAATTCTATGATTGATCCATCGTTCAAGGTTTAAACTATAAAGAGTTACCATTTTTCACAATCATTCTGAGACCAATTGTCTACTAAGTGGTCGACTATCCTATTCATATTGTAGCATTAGAAAATACCAGACAAGAGAAAGGTTAAACATCTAAACGTCTCTGTTGTCATACAACTGAATGAGGCTAGGAATCGGGCTATATCCTATGTCTTTTCAGTCCAAACTCCAGGTCAGAAGTGACAGCCCTTAATCCAAATAGCCTTACAAATTACCAATGGTCTAAGCTGCCTGAAGGTCAACTTTCATATTAGTAAATGATGTTTACTGACGGCAAGTGGAATTACCAACAAACTCTATGCTGTGCTTTGAAACACCAAATTTAGCACTGGTGCTTCAAACAGATGCTTTTCTCTCCTGTGTACCAAGAGAGTTGTCATGAACACCGAGTCTCCAATCTGCTAGAGTTCTGAACAGCCATGGTACACTGCAAAATTATTACCCCATCTCTCCTTTCACTGAGCTGAAAAAAATTGTAGGAATTATCTCTTTTCTGGTTAAAACATATGGCCTTAACTACTTTCAATGGAAAACAAAGGCATGAAATAATTACCAAATGTAGGACTCTGTGGGCACAGATTGAAATGAAAAAAAGAAATGGTATGCAAATTGTCAACATGGCCAATCAGCTTCCTCTCTGTTACCTAGTTCAGTGCCCACCTCTCCCCCATGTTCAGGAAAAACTTTAGGTAAAATCAACCAGCCAGAGTTCACCAACTTAACTCAGAGCAGAGCCTCTAGCCAGCACAAGGCTAGAAGTTTCTGTGTGTACAAAAGAAATATGGGGAAACAATTTAATAATGACAAAGTTATTTCAAAACTTCTTAAAGGAACTGAGGGATTAAGAAGAGCCTAGTATTTCTGACAAGACCATGCAATAGAAAAATAAGTAGTCAACAATAATTAGTTTGTGTCTTCAGGCATATTCAAAACATAATTAAGTTGGCCTTCTTTAATAGTGAAATTCCAGGCATTTTTTCATATGATAAGATTTTTCTTAATTTTGAGATAAATAGTTCAAAGGTTTACTACCAGCTATTTTAATAATATTCTGGAATAAGATCAGTGTAAATAAATGTAAACAATAGTAATTTCTTTAACAATACAATTATAGTAAATATGCTCCTTTGATGTCTAAGAAATGTAACTTTTAATAGGCATCTTATTTTGTTTAATAATCTTGGATTTTCAAAATAGTCATGTCAAATCCAGATGATTTCTTAATATGGATAAAAGGGGAACCGTTTAAAAAGTCCAGTCTTTGTTCACATAATTAGCAAAGATTAGGTCTTCTGTCTGGAACTTCCTAACCAATAGACAGACAGATAAATAAAAAGAAATTGATGTGCATATATTGTATATATGATATGTATGCGTATCTGTGTATAAGATAACATTAAAGTCAAAAGCATATAAAATATGGGCAGATGGATAGAAAATAGCTATATAGTGGGTGGGATGTTCCTTTGGGATCATGAAAGTGTTTGGAAACTAGTCAGGTGCCATGATGGTTCAGCATCCCGAATATCCTAAACAGGCCGGAATTGTTCACTTCATACCGGTTAATATCTAACTAAAAATCAATCAACAAAACAAATATAAACTAAAACAACACACACCAGGTCTTAACTCACGTGCTGTCTCTAAGAAAAGAAATCACTTCAGACTCATGTGTAGAGAAGACTCGGGTGTAGGAAGACAGATTGTGGACCATAGTTCTGAAGTGCTCAGCTTTGCTGTCATTTTCTAGACAGACAATTAGGTAACTAATGTAGCTAGCACTAGGAACAAGAGGCTCCCTTTCCAATGAAATGCAAACTGCTCTCCTGCCCAAAGCACTCACAGTCTTTGTCAGCAGGATGAATACTCTCCCCTTCTACAGAAATGCGCATGTACTTGTCTCAACTACAGGTCTTAAGTCAGTCCATCAGCCATGAGGTTTGGTCACTGAAAGCAGGAGACCACCTTTTTAAGCTTGGCTCTATCACTAATGAATTGACCACAGGCAGGTCATCTACTCTGTCTGCCACATGACATTCACTGGGAAATGGGACTATACTATGACAAGGTCAGATCTCAGGGTATCTTGTTTGCAGAGCCTGTCCAGAGGCTGAGGCCACTGAAAATAATTTTGACAGTTTTCTTAAATAGAAAACTTCCTGATATGTAGGCAACTTACTCATCTCTTTTCTCTGACAAGTCCAAGGAGTAATGGATATTTATGTGTAATGTCAGGAATGATATGGACCACGTAACCTTCTGACAAAGGCCATTTCAATGTTACTGGAAGATTTCAGCTTCCAAAATTTGCTAGCTCTTTACTGTTAGAAATGTTTATCTTTTGTGAATTTTGCAGGTCTTATCTCCCATAGAATACAATGGCCCTTTAGGGTCCTTTCAGAGGCTGCATTTTAAAGTATGATCAGAGAAAGTTTTTCCTAGAGTAGAGAGCCAATACAATGTATCAAATAAATGAAGAAAAAAGCAAAGGAAGAGAAAGAAAGAAAGAAAGCCCTCTCCTCTGGCAAGGTTTATCCCTCCGATTATCAACTTTGAAGGGCCTTCCCAGAATCTTTCATATGCCTCACTCAGAAAAAAACCAAAAACCAAAAACCAAAAACCAAAAAACAAAACAACAACAACAAAAAACCACTGTCCTCAGATTCATGAATGGGATTTTTAGGGGATCATAGGTCAGAACATCTGTCCTTCCATGAGGGAGAAGATATCAGACAGAGGTAACACAGCTGGAAAAGAAATTAGGCTGCCATTGCACAGTTGCCCCAAACTGATGTGGAAAGTCTCTCGAGGCTTTCACCAGTGTAGGGTCCATGACTCTGACTTGCTGTGTTTGTGGTATGTGGAACGCAGGTTCATAGCCCAATCTTATTCTCAAAATAAGATTGCACGAAGCTACGACAAATCACAAGCTGATCAATCACTTTAATCCACCTTTTCCATGCCAATCTGAAACTAAACCAGAGCCATAAGCTAGGGAAGCGATCCATCCCTTTGAGGGTGCCTGCCACATGATAAGAACTCAGAGTCAGGGTTCACTGATAAGAAGACAGCAAAGAACAGAACTCTTAGTCACATGCACCCCCTAATATAGCTCTCCCTTTCCCCTTCTATGCTTTCAGAGATCCCCTACCCCCATCTGGTTGGTCTGGACCAACATGTTCGACTTTGCTGGGGGTCGCTGTTGTACCCCATTCTTCTTCCATCACTCCGTTTTGCTTCCTAGTAAACACAATGCCAGGTGGTTATCTTCCAGTTCCTGTTCCTGCATTTTGCCGCCTTGATTCCCACTTGACTTCCATTCCTACAAATGTGGGAAAGGTGCCTTCGTATATCTATGGTCCTTCTGAAGCCTGAGTTTCCCAATCAGCGTTATCAGAGCACACTAAAGATGTCTACTGACTTTCTTCTGTCCCGCTCGTTCAGTTAAATCTAACACTTGTTCATACGAGACATGAAATGAATGTCTGTGGGATTGCTTAGCTGTCCTGCAGAGCTTCTAGCCACCCCCAGAATACAGAACTTAGGAAAGATACACTAAAGTGTTTTTTAAAGCAACCAAAATAAGTTGTCCCTAAATAGGAAAGATGAAATCTACTGCCTCCTTCTAACTTCAAACTGATAATCTCAAGTGAGAAAGCTAGTCCAAAGAGCAGATACAGGATTTCAGCCAAGTGCATGTCAGAGACTTACAGTTGGTGGAAGAAGCCTGAAGCTCTGGCTATTTTTGTTCCCTAAATTCCCTGTGTTCCGCTCCTGTACTTAAAGCCAGATGCTGAAGAACACAATATCAAGGAGAGAGGGTACAAAGGCTCTGAAGATCCTGCAATTGTCCCAGGATTTAGAATCCCTAATGTTAGGTCTGCTGAGTGCAGTGTGAGAGAACAAAAGCTTCCACTTCTCATATCTCTTCGGAGCTCAGGAGTAAAAGAGAGCAAGCAGAGACTCGGCTAGGATCTGAGATTGGTAATACACCATCCACCTTCTAGGATGGTACAGTTGACCCACAATACGGTTCATGCTCATCCATTTTGACTGCCACTGGGTTTGGCTTCTGTTTAACCAGCAGATTGACTGGCTTCCTAACAATGATGCTTTTCTTCTGTTCCACCAGAGAGGACCATCTCAACATGACTATTCTTAAGGTGAAATGATCTCTGGTGTTTTCTAAAATAGTCTGATGTAAACCAACGTGGTGAGAAAATGCTGAGATTTTTCGATTCCTTGAAATGTGATGCTATTTTTGAGCTTCTAATTGGAAAAAAAAAATTAAACTGCAAGCAATTAGGTGTGGCGGAGTGCACCAAAGGTGGCTCATATCTGGGCATATGGTAAATTGATTTGCCATTGAACCGGGAGGCTAATATTAGGAATGGGTGAGCCAAGCCATGTTTTGTGTTTGTTCAATGTCTCATACTATTTTTTCAAATGTCATGGGCTCAGCAAAACCCAAAACACATTTTCTCAGCACTTCTCCCTTTTTCAACCCATGTGTATTTTGAGCGAAGTTTATTCATATGTTTCCGATTTATTTACACGCAAGTCATCAGAATGTTGTTTTGTCCTAGCTATTCGATGTTCAGGAAGCCTGTTGAGCCTTTCCTTTGAGGTTTGTCTCTCCCCACCCCAGGATCAGGAAGCAATGATTTGCAAATAGTGAAAAAGCTGGAGAAAAAAAAATGCTCATCAGAATCCCCACATTCCTCCTCAAAGGCTCAAACTTTGTTCAAAACTCAGATAGTATTAAGTCTGGGTATAATTCAAAGTTGCCAGGCTATATTTTGGTGTTCCTAATTGCCTCTGTCCTTGAAGTCACTGATCTCTTCCTTGTGTCCATGAAAGAGCATACTCTGCACCCACAAACCAATCCTAAGGAGATCAAGCTCTTCAGGATGAAGTGAATCAGTGTGTAGTCCGGTATCGGTATCGGTGGACAAGGTCTCAGTCTGTAGAAAGAGACCCAGAAGCCAGGTTTCTCTGCTATGAAAGCAAGCACAGGGTTTCCCATGTAGGAACTGTACCTTCATCCTCTGCTCCAACTTATAAAAAAGAATTGGCTCAAGTATGGGCTGGTGGTTGATTGCATACATTCAAAACCATTCATACCTCTATACACATTTCTCCATTTGTTAATTTAGAATCTAATCAGTCAGTCAGTCGATCAATAAAAGCACCCAACCAAATAATCTTCTTTTCAGAGTTTTCAAGGATGGACAGAATTTGAAGGTATCTATGTAGCCTTCTACAAGGCAGCTTTCTTTTTTTTTAATAAGGATGAAGACACTGTGTACTGGAAACACATGAGGAGACTTTTGATCTGACATCATTCATGCTACCATAAAATTGATTATTTCAACAGATACTCTGAGGTAAGATTTTGTAAGTCCAAATCAGATTTTAAGAGCTGTTGATAGTTATTTTTGTTGCTCATTTTTAAAAGAATTATATATAAAACCAGATTGTCTCTTTGGTAAGTTTTACTAAATTTCAGACTGAACACTGAATTAGTATTTCCAAGAAGCAGAGAGGCAGTCTCAAATGGCACCTTCTGCCTCTGTAGTGTTTTTAAACACACAGGGCCACATTTCCCATCAGACTCTGTGTCCTCTGGGTGGGGAGGCAGATTAGTAACTCCGGTAATCTGAGGAGGCCTTGAGAGATTTTTACACATGCCCCCCTTCAAGGTGGAGATATCTCTCTTCCAGAAAGCTCTTTTCCATTTTTCATTTCAAAACCAGAACGGTGTTAGGACTGAGAAGATTCAAAATGTCTTCTCAAATCAAATATCTCTCCAGCACAGCTGCTGTTAAGTGACCTGGCATGCTCCAAGTCAAGCCAGCAACCCATGCACAGATCTGTTTGTAGCAATGAACCGGTGGTGCTTTCACGAAAGCAGTGTGTGCGTGCGTGTGTGCGTGTGTGCGTGCGTGTATGTGTGCCTGTGTGTCTGTGTGTGTATATATGTGTATGTATACACACACAGACACACACACACACACACACACACACACACACACACACCACACACACAAACACATGTTGTTATTGTTATGTTTCCACATTAGACTTCTCAATGTAACTCTCCCAAAGAAGCTAATAGAGGCACAAACAACAGGTAGAAATGCTTAATCTTTATATATGTGTACATTAAACTAGTCACATATCCAAACAGCAGCTTTTAAAGTATGTGGCTGTGACTACAGTTACTCAACTAATTCCTAGTTGCTTTGAATGCAAATATATCCTAGCGTTTATTCACATGTAAGATCACAAGATGTCAAAATTAGGACCATTATCAAAGTCCTTAAAACTCAGCTATTTAACAAAGCAAGGAGAAGATTTCTCCAAATAGCAAAGAAGTCGGCCTAGGCAAATACATGGAAACATAATAACCACTGGAACAATATGCTTGCTTTGCTCTATAGAACCTAATATATAGACATCTCCATCCCAGTCAGGTTTATGACCATTTAATAGATGTAGCTAAGCTTTGTCATGCAAAGCTGGTCTGGAGAACAAACAATTCGGCACCTCACTTTTTTTTCCTTCCTTCCTTCCTTCCTTCCTTCCTTCCTTCCTTCCTTCCTTCCTTCCTTCCTTCCTTCCTTTCCTTCCTTTCCTTCCTTTCCTTCCTTTCCTTCCTTTTTGAAATAGGGTCTCATCGTGTAGTCCTGGGACTCAATATGTACACCAGATTTGGCCTCGAACTTACAGAGATCTGCCTGCTTCTGCTTCCCACAGGCTAGGATTAACTTGAGTCACCACAGCTAGCCAACCTCACATTTTAAAAAACTTCATTAGGGGAAACATAATCAATTACAAAAACTTTATTAAGGGCTTTTGTAATTCAAGGTATTTCTGGTTCCTAGGTTTTCAACTGAATGAAGCTATTAACAGAAACACACACACACAATGTACCGCATTGCCTTTCAAACTATGTAAAGTACGAATTGTATGTATTTATTATTTTCAAATGTAATAGTTAGAATAAAAAGGAAATTTCTACTTGATGGGCCACCAGTCTTTGGCACTTTTACATGTGAATCCGAAGGAATCACAGAAAATGTTCCTGGGCAACATGAAACATGTCTGCAGTGTTCTTTGTACCCCAGTTCCCCGCTAGAGTTTCCCTTTACCTATCAGAGATGTAGTCCCTGTTGAGCATCATTACTGAGCAGCCTTCTCCTGGCAACCCCTGCCATCACAGATCCAGAAAGGAAGAAGATACTGTGTATGGCAGACAGGCCTCCAGGCATCTCCTTTTGGTAGGAGAAATACTCACAGACCACATTTTTTTCCCCCATCTTAGGGCTGATGATGCACGGACAGACAGAAAGAACTCCTTCACATCATGCCCCTACCCCTTCGTGGCATGAGCTCAAACAAGTTCCAAGAAGTGTCTGTAAACACACACACACACACACACACACACACACACACACACACACACACAATGACTACTGCTACCATTTTCAGCATCATTCAATGTTTAACAACCTTAAGCAACAGGCTTTTCAAAACATGTCCTGAGCTTCTTCGGTGAGGGACCTGATCTCTGCCCCCAACCCTTGTTTTCTACTTCAGCCTACTCATGCCCATCTTGATGGAATGACCTGCTCTAAGACTTTAACAGACTAGTGGACAATTCTTTTTGTTTGTTTTAATTGAAGGTCCTTAATGTGGGCCACATGTTTCTAGTGGTGATTTGGATGTGCCAAGGAGGCAGGGCAGGGAAAGCAGAGTGGTAGAGAGGTGGGGGGGTGGGGAGAGGAGAAGGTGGGGAGCGGGTGGATGATGAAAAGACCAGTTCCACAAGCAAAGCACATTAGCAGCCTGGAGTGGAAAGGGCCGGAAGGAAAACCCACCCACCTCACCCCTGCACTCATTCTATCAACCTGCAATTGCTGCAATCAAAACCATATGTCGGTTCTTCCAGATCTTTCTCACAGGACAAACATGCAAAGGGCCTCAGGCCTGGCGTTGCCATCAAATGGTAATTGATACCATATGAGCCACAAAATAGAAAAGCACATGCAAACAGCAACCTCTCTCTCTCTTTCTCTCTCTCTCTGCAACCCACCCCCACCCCCCGCAGCCCTTTCTCGGCCCCTTGAGAGGGATGAAATTGCAGGTCTTGCCGGGCTGCTAAGTGCACCATGCACCACGAAAAACAAGTGTATGAGGCTCCAGGAACCACCTGTAAATGAGAGAGGGAGGAGGGTCCACTAGCCAAGAACTCAGCCCTGAGAACAGGCGGAGGCTAAGGGTCACCCCGGGTTAACGCAAGGTCATCGGTCATGGAGGGAAATGAGCCCAGGTGTGAAGCTGATCACAAGCCTAGAGCAGGGAATGACCCTCTGGTCCCTCTGCACATCCGGCGAGGACAAAAGCCTGTCCCTTCTAAACCACATCTGTGAGGGAGTGGGAAAGTAGAAACCACTCCCCAATTACAAGGCAATCAGAAGAAAAGTGACCCCAATCTCGTATCTGCTACTCTCCTGCTCAGAGGCTTTTTCTGCATGCCATTGTTCTCCATAGGAGAAAGAAAAAGAAAGAAAGAAAAAAAAATCAAGCAAACGAGCGAGCTGGAGGTCCTGGCAGTCACCGGCTGGCTGTTAATACAGTAGGTAAAATCCGTCTCCTGTTTCCACCCGCACTGACAGAACCGCCAAGCTGCACGCGGCTCTCGCCTCTGCATGTATATATTTTCTTATTAACTCGATCGGGCAGAAATTTGCAGAGATTTGTTTGGATCTGGAAGTCACAACAGAACGTCAGTTTTACAAACCAAGGCTCATTCTGTGGTGGAATGTACAGCCCTGGACCAAACCATTCCCCCCCACACTAGCTATTTGTTCCAATTCCTCCAGCAGCCGCTTCTGAGCAAACAACTGAGTCTAAACACACGCCGCCATGGCTCTCCGTTCTCTTCCTTCTGCCTAGCCCCTTATATGTGGTATTTTCATCTTATAGATCGTATGAAGTTTAAATATTTTCCAGATGGGACGAGGGAGTACAGAACCCTGTAAACACTCTAAGTTATAAAAGGACCAACTAAATACTTAAAACAGAAGAGGATGACAGCCACATGGTTCCTCTGCCAGCGGGAAACTGGTGAGTGAACACTGGTAACTGTAGGAAGGGGGACAGAGAGCAATCCCCAACCCCCAAGACTCAAGATGGGCTGATGCCTCCTCATTTAGATCGGATCTATTTATATCCCTTCTATGTAAACCAGTTCCAAAAAAAGGAGATTTAAACTCAATTTAAAATTCAATACATCTCACTGGTAAAAAAGCCAACTATGTTTATAACCTGAAGATAAATTCCACTGTCCAGCAGTGGGGAAAATTAATAAAGCCTATTAATTCCATACATCTGTCCTGATCCCAGCAGCCCTTTCTCCCTTTAAGTGTGGCAAGACCTGAGCAAGGTCCTGCAGACTAGAGGTCCAGGAGAGCACTGAAGCCAAGAGGGAGGGGGGTAAGTAACGGCACTGAACAGAGTGGAGTTGCATGGGCAGGGGATGAAAACCAAAGTTCTGGTGAGTGGCGGTGAGGAAAGGTAGGGGAAAGCAGATGGCAACAAGGCAAAGCAGCAGTGTCCCTTAGGAAGTGTCAGGCCAAGCAGGCTGGGGACAGACCACTTGGGGGAGACTCGGGCCTTACCTCTGCTCTCCCTTCGTGGTCCACGCAACATAACCCTGCATTTGAGCATCTGCATTGTTTAAATTTCATCCCGTGGTGGTGTGTGCTGATTGGTCAGGCATGGCTGACAGCATCAGAACTGCAATCTGACAGACAAGAACGAGTAGGACCACAGCCCAGAATTCATAGTGGGAGGCAGAGAGGCGACCTCGGGCTGGGTCTGTGTGGCTCAGACCTGCAGATGTCTGCAGCAAGGCCTGGGGCTGGCTTGGGGGTGGGAGGGCCTAGGAAGAGGCTGGGAGGAGTACATGAGGAGGGGAGGTGGGACAGGCCAAGCCACCCAAATGACCAGGCTCCAGGCGTCACCCTGGCGTGAGTGAGCTGTATCTAGACCATGGTTACAAGTTCTCCCTTGTCACTCCCTGCTCCTCTTACCTCAGAATCAGAGGCTTCTATCCCGGAATCTGTTTCCACAGAGTCACACCGGTTAGTACTTCTAGCCTGGGGATACTGCAGATAAGTTTTCAGGTTCATTTCTTTATTTCTCTTGAGACAGGGTCTCATGTAGCTCAGGCTGCTCTCCATCTCGCTATGTAATGAGGGCTGGCCTTTAACTCCTGATCCCCATGCCTCCTCATGCCTCCACCTCCCATGGGCTAGGATCACAGGCATTTGTCACAGTACCTGGCTTCCTTTTCAGGTATTTATTTCTCAAAATTTCTGACGTTTTCTCTGGGATACAGAGACCCCACTTCACAAAAGCCCCCCATCCAGGTAACTTAAGGGGGTTCTCACATCATTTGACTGTCAGCAGTAAAGCAAGTATGGGGGGGGGGAATAAGAGAGGGTTGGAGGTGTTTAAAGACCAAAGTAAAATTGCTGTAGGAACAGTCAAACAACCAGAGAAGAAATAAGATAGACTGAAAATGAGCCAGGAAAGATGAACCAGGATCACTGAGTTATAGGATATGCCTTTATTTTAACCACTGCCTATTTTTTCCTAGGCCAGAAGGAACCACGTGCACCTCACTAAAAGTCATCAGTGGCTGGCCAAAGCTCACCCTCTTCACTCACTTCCAATCTCTCTCTCTCTCTCTCTCTCTCTCTCTCTCACACACACACACACACACACACACACACACACACACTACTGTCTAGCACTACAACTGAGGCTACCTTCCCGAAACATGATTTTCCCTCCTAGGATTTTCAGCCGAGTTTTAGTCTAGCTGGAGGCCTGACTTCATGCCCGTACTATCTAGATTCATGACTGCACAATTCTGAAGAGAATGTAGCATTTAATGCAGCTATCCCACTGTCCACCAAGCATGCTGCTTCCCTAGCACTTTCTCTTTGGAAAATTTGAGGGGGGGAGGGGAAGTATCACATATTCAACAATTATAGAAGAAAAAAGATACAAGATGAATTAAGGACAAGAACAGTGAAAGAGATGGATAAAAGTGAGAGGGCATTGTGGGTCAAGCACAGAGCCAAGAGCCTACTTTATGAAGACCAACAGGTTCAATGGGTGGATAACAGGGAAAAGATGCTTCGGTTGAGGGAAAGGTTAATACAACATGGAAAGTAAGATTTAATAAAAAGTAATCCTTCAACATCACCACCACAGATCTAACATCAATTTTGAAAAGTGAGCTTTTAGAAGAGGGCAAAATACAAGCATCTGGTTAAAATAAAATAAAATAAAAACTCTACTACGATCAGTCCTCAAAAGGAAAAGAAAAAGACAGCAACAAAAGGTTAGGGACATAACCCCAAGTCAAACTAGAGGGTCTGTGTGACCAGAGGAAGGAGGCTGTGGGCATGAGAAGCCCATTGGGAAAGAAGAGTTCAGAAAACCTACATTTCATGCAAAGAAAAATCCAGTGTGAAAGAAACCTACTAGGCAGGTATACAGAAACGACCGAGCAACAGAAAACATGAGTTGGAATACAGGAATGTGCTACTAAGAGGAAGTCTGACTATACTGGAGCACAGAGCAAACAGACTGGGGGGAAACGCAGTTTATCAGAAGCAATTTACAAATTTTGCGAAATGTATGTTTTGTCGAAGAACCCTTACAGACTGGGAAGAATATAAAGACAACAACTGCATACTTCTTTGAACTCACGTTTGAACTGGAGAATTTCCCCCCATAACTTCCAGGACCTGTTTATAACTTTGGGAGAAAAAACAAGCACACCAAGAGCCTTAATGGTTGCAGGGGGCTGGTCAGGAGTGAACCTAGGTGTTTGGCAGATGCTACCCCCATGGAGTTCTTCATTATCCACAACACGCGAGGTACAACCTCCTTGAAGGACTATTCAAGCAAGCATGCTGCCCCCAAACCAGTGGCAATGCGATGGCCCTAATTTAGATGCCAAAACTACGTGCCATGCTCCATGCACTAACCCTAGTGAAAATCAGTACAGTCAACATCCTTTAAGAAGAGTGTGTTTCTCGTGTCAGTCTTGAGGACCTGAGCAGCTTCTCATGGGCCTGGCTTGGTTTTTTTAACTCAAGAGAGGATCAAGTTGGTTTTAGTGATAAACCAGTAATTGCATATTTGGTGGCGAAGCCTGCAACTCTGAGGAGCAGCGAAGGAAGCCGGCTGACAGCAATTTCAGGTGCTGGGACGCAATAAAAACAATGAAGAAAGAAAATGTTTGCTTTTTCTGTCAGCTGAGATGTCAGTACCCATTAATAAATCTATCTGCTAAATCTACTCTTATTCATGTGGGACCTCACCAATTTAAAGTAAAATAAATTATCTTTAATTAAATGGAATTGTCGTCTTCCTCCTGCTATCATCCCCAATTATTCTCCTTAATCAGCCCTTTAGGGAGAAGGCGAGATAGAACGCTGAAAGGCGCACTGACTATAAACAATTTCGCTTTCCGTCAAGGGATGAAATTTTTAATTTTGATTACAGTTTATAACTATAAATTTTGGATATAAGGAATGAAAACTGCAAAAATCTTATCATTGGTGGGAGAGGCAAACAGTACACGGTCACTTCCAAACTCCCCTTTCTCTTTCCTGTGAACATTTCAGAAAAAGCCATGTATGGACAACAAATTAATGATTTCATTGTACTTTATTACTTTTATTTCTAATCCAAGCACCACTGGTTTTAATGAATACCTTAAAGTATACTGCAGTCACTGAACGCCATCTTCAATGGTTTGAGGTTGTTAAGCTTTCAAAACCTGGGATTTCTGAATGGTATCAATTTATGTTTAGACAAGAGCAGCACATGTACTTTAAATATTAAGACAGGGCATTGGATAACAGACAAGGCTGAATCATCACTAGCTATTTGATAATTTCTCCTCTGATTCCCACTTCCTTTCCGGGGTTGGGAGAATAACTGTACCAAAACTCTAAGAAAAGCACTCTATACTTCAACCAAGTGACATACTGTAGAATTACACCAGTTCAGCCCTTACGTGAACGCAGCAATGCCCTCTGAAATAAATGATGAAATCAACGGCCAATTTACATAGTATCTCATCCCAATCTCAAAGGCACAGAGATGACATAGTATCCCATGAGCAATGAAGAAGGAGCAACTGGTCCCATCTCTGTAGCAGTCACCCTTCCTCTACTGAAGCGACACCCAGGTAGGGGTGTGTGTGTGTGTGTGTGTGTGTGTGTGTGTGTGTGTGTGTGTATGTGTGTGTGTACATTGCACGTTTTATTCTAACTGTGGTCCTCTGGTAGGAGAAAGGGGAGTTTGCCTTTATATTGGGAGAGTGAATATTAATTATTTACAGATAAATGGGCTGGAGCACTGACTGCTTACTGACTACTTACTGTTACTTTTAAAAATGTATTTTTTTTCCAGGGTGTAGCACTGTTTTCATTTAGCATGCCTTTGAATTGCCGCCTACAGAAGTAAAAAAGGAAACCGCAGCTATACAAGCCTGCTGACTTTCTTATAAAAGAACCAGTTTTAAACTTGTTTATACTACTGATTCCAAATGAATTCAAGATGGTGGCTAGTTAAAGAAAGAGAGCCCAGGCCAGGGAGTCTGATCAAAGAACTTCAATTCAGCAATGTTCAGTTTTAATTGACCACTAATTAAGCTACATTAGTCCAAGAAAGGTCTGTATCACTTTGAGTAATAAAGAAAAGAATTAATTTAACCCTGTGTCACTCAGCTTTAGTAAATTCATCTGAAAGCAACTTCTCAAACGACAAGCATGAAAGAGGTGTCTGGAGCTAAATGCCAAAAGTGGTCCACAGAATTCAGAGGAGACGGGGGACGCGGCTCTCAAGTGCGGTTGTCACTTCAGCAGTGATGTCACCTTGCAGGTGTAATTATCTTCATTACAGATACAAAGATGTCAGCCTCGCTCCCCGGGTTGCAAAGGGTTGCTTTAAAATTGGATTCAAAACATGGCAGCGCACCAGCCAATTTTAACTTTCCTGTATTCTCGACAAAAATAGAGTGGATTTGCAAAATCATGAGAATTTTCAAAGACTTGGAACTCTCTTCTGGGAAAAGTGAGTTGAGGGGGCTGGAGTGGGGGGCGGGGAGCGGGGAGAGAAACAACTGCAGTAACACCACCAAAAAAGCTCATTATAATTGGGAAGCACAAGCCACGACAGCCATGGCGGCGGTGGTGGCGGCAGCAGCGTGCAAGGGTACATGTGTTAAAGTGGTGGGTTTCTAAAGAGCCAGTTGCAAATTTGTGATTTTTCCCTAGGTTGCCCTGCAAAAGAAAGAAGAAAAGAAAGAAAAAAAATTGTTCAATATTCTCATAAAGCATTCCAGAAATGGAAGGGAAATAAAAAAAAAAATCAAACGGGGGGGTAGGGGGGTGGGGGGGTGAATCCCACTTCCGGATTTAAAACCAAAATGTAAGCTTTATGAACACATTGCTTCACAACTCAGTCTTCGTGACTGTTAAAGTCCTTCACATGAATCCTGAGGCGATGCCCTATGATCTCATGACAGTTATCAAAAATATAAAATATGCTTAAATCTTAAAAATAAACACTGGTGTCAATGGTATGCTGGCTTGTATTTTATATTAATTAACCCCACCCTCCATGCCTGTGTGAATAGCATTGATTCTTACTGCACTGAATGCCATAGGGTCACATACTCCTAAGGAGGGGCGTCCTTGTGGCCTCAATGCACATTATATTTTGCTTTAATGATTTCTGGCAGCCAACTGCTGTATTTTCTACAATAGTATTTAATGAATAACCTTTTTATCATTCTGCCAGGACTCATTAAAATGCACTTGTTTGTGAGATGCGATAGCTAGCTATATGAAACCAAAATATTAATGCAAATTGGCATTGCTAAGTTTAAAGTAGGATTTGCATTACAGGAACTCAACCCGGTCCAAACTGAAAGAGTGCACAGAGCACAAATGCCTCTTGACACCATGATTATTACTGAAACCATGGCTTGTGATACCATTAGATGCCCAAGAAGAAAGCATCGGAGCATGTGCCAAGGACCTAGTCCGCCCAGACAGGGGAGATGGGAAATTTAGGCAATCTTCTCACTTATTCAAGAATGGTAGGTACAAGGTACCAAGGAATTGATGAATGTGTTCCCCATGCTCATGAACACCTGAACAGGCACATTACCATCTTCAGAAAAAAAAAAAAACAACAACCTTGGCAGAATGACAAGGGCAGATATAAGTGCAGTCTCTCTTCTGTGGAGGTCACGAGAACCTGCCACTCAAGGCTCTGCCTTACTATACAGAGACATGGGCATGTACACCAGATGCATCACGTTCATTGGGCTGAAGAAACATTTCTTGGTTGTTGATGATAAGCTAATGGATGTGCAAAGATGCCTTAAGACATGGCGGGTTCTCTCCTTCAGAACCTCATTAGCTGAGACAGAGGAAGGGGTTTCAAAGTCTCTGCTCTGCACAAACAGACAAAGGGACTGATCTTAAGAAAGATTAGGTAAATCAAGCACTCACTTTAAATGAAAGGGCAACAAATATAATTGGCTTGAGCATCTCAGATAATACAAGGGGCCTTAAAATGTTCATTCTTATCTCAGAATTGGCATTACCTTAGCTAAAGTTAAGAAAAAGGCAAAATACCATATTGAAACCCATGGCAGAAGGGATTCTGGCTCTTTGCGATTCATGTGACCTTTGAGCAAGTTATTAAATTCCCAAGTGCTTCCATTTCTCAGACCAGATCTTCCCAACAAAACTTCCTGGGATGCTGCAAAGGTTCTCTGAGCTATCCCACATAGAGACACTAACCACATTTGACTGAGGACTTTAAATGTGGTTGGTGTAACTGGGAAACTTAATTTTTAAAAATGTATCAAATAGTAACAGCCACATGTGGCTAGTAGATAGCCTACTAGTCAGGGGGTAGCATCCACCACTGAAATAGGCTAACAAGATTTGGGGCGCCCATCTTATGGGGTGCAGTGGATTACATTACTCTGGGAGGTATTTGACAACATGTTCTGAAGGAACGGGGGCTCACAGATGTATTTTATCAAATGTTAAGACTGCAATAAAAGAGTTAGTCTAAGTTTTATCACAGCTTTACAGTACTTGCTGCATAAACATTAAAGAAAAGGTACTCTACAAATATTTCACACCCTATAAATATACAAATATTACATAACTTGCCTTTACAAAGCACAGTCTGAAATCAATGATAAGCATATTATTGATTTAAAATTATTCAGAGGATTATTCCGGGGTTTATGGAATATCAGAGAAATACTGAGAGCCTAACACAGATAATCAGTGATTGGTCAAAACTGAAAACGAGGTGAATGATCCCTAAAATATCCTTTTCCTTGAAGTCCGTTGACAACATTTTAAAAAAAAAAATCACCACTTCCCAGAAATGGAAATCCTCCAATAAATGAATTCATGACCACAATGGTAACCTGTAATTCTTGCATGGCAATAGCTAAAATGATATCTCTGCAACTGCTCGCTATGAATCGAGACAATCCTGTACTACGTGTGACAAAATGACCCAAATAAAAGCCAATGTAGGGCAAATTCACAGGTATCTCAGAAAGAGGGGGAGCCGAAGCTAATTCTCTAGCTGTCAGTAGGATTTCACTGCTACTGCGCAGGGCCAAGGTGGTCAGGGCTCCAGGGAGCATGCTTACAGGGCTGCGCTGCAATCCCATGAGTCAATGCACTAAACAGTAACTAAAACTTATCTGTACCAAAGGTCCGCTGTGAATCCAAGCTGCCGGTCCTTGTGCCCAACTGCCATGCCGTGTCTACTCTGATCAAACCTTGGAGAACCTTGCAAAGCCTCAGGCAGAAACTGAAGGGTGGCACAAGCTACTGTCAGACTTGGCAAGTCTCTCCAAAACTTGGCATCAAAGAAGTGAGGTGTACTGGGTTCTAAAAGTTGGCAGGCATTAAGACTCTGCCATCAGATCCTTCACCCTTCCTGCATAGAGCGCTAGGGAGGGCAACGGAGGTCTCAGTATCACTTTCCGAATCACAGCCAGGAAGATCCAGTAATGACGGACACAGGGCAGTGAAGGAGGAAAGGTCCCTGAAAGCTGAAGAATCCCTCAGGTTTGCTTTAATCTTATAACCTTTTTTATGTATATGGTTAACATATAACCATATATTTAACAAGGATTCAAACAATATCCGTAACGCTCCCCTCAAATATTTATAGGTAACTGCTAATTATTCTTTAGGATAATTCCCTCTTTCATCTTTATGTCCTCCAGCAGAAAAAGTAACATACTTCTTTTAGGATTCTATAAAACAAGAAACATAGATTGAGTTCCCAATATTCTAAAAGATAAGATGTGAGTACATATATTTAGGGTAAGGAGAAAATGTCCCTTATTGACTCAATAAAGTCTAACAGCTGCTTTGAACTCATTCCAGTTGGTTCACAAATAGTTTACTATATTGACAATACTGCAAAGGAAAGATCACATTTTCTTGGTAAACTGTGGAAATAGTTGTACAGTACTCTATAGAGTGATATATCAAACAAATAAAAAGGAAAGACATTGGTTGGTGGGGAGGGAAGGGGAAAAGGAAGGAGAAAGGGAAAAGAAGGCGGAAGGAAGGAGGAAAATGGCAAAAGAGAAGCGAAAAGATAGGAAATGGAGAGGGGGAAGAAAAGAGCACGGAGAAGAAAGGGAAATAAAAATGGAAGAGGGAGGAAGAAAAGGGGACAGGAAGGAGGAGGGCAAAGGAAGGGACTCTGTATGTAGCTCACATGGCAAGAATTAACTATAAATGTCCAGATTTCATGTCGAAAGCCAGACTCCTCTGCCTCTGCCCTGCTGAGAAGTTCTGTACAGCATGCAAGGTTTACCCTCCATCACCATATGCCAATAGCAACCCCATCCCCATCCCCACAATTGGGACAATCAAGACTGTTTCCATCTGTCCCCTGGGAGGCACCACTGCTCTAGAGATACGTGTTTGTAATCAGAGTCTGTCAGTAACAAATACCCATTTGGATTTTCTGAAGTTTTCTATAAACATTGCTCGAAGTATCTTTTGCCCTCCAAACCAGTGAAAAGTCATTTACACCCATCCATGATCATTTTGGATGTGATACTGTGACCTGTGGCACTGAAATCAGCAATCTGTGTTTGTTCTGGAACTTTTAAAATTAGCTCTGTGGTGATCTCAAGTATGTAATAGAAATGTTTATTATTTTCAACTGCCTTGCTCTTATCTATATATAATAGCCAAACTAATGCATTGTATATAACTTTCTAATGAATAAACATGTTTGAGCAATAAATAATTGGCATTATCTGTTATTGTCTAGGTATGTAACCTATCCATCTACCCACCAGCCATCCATTCTTTTTCTGATCCAGCCATACATTTATCATAGTGAAATCTGCCATGCTTTCAACTCTGATTGAGTTATACAGGTGAAAAGCAGAGGGCCAGCCAGAAAGTTTAATCTACATAGCTCCTGATTGGCAATGAATGGGGGAACACACTATTATTCATAAAAAATCACACACAAGGCCAGTGGTAGGCTTTATACACTACACCAAAAGGCCGAGAAAGGTTTCATTCATTGTTAAGTAGTCAGTTCATTGCTACATCAATGCTCCAGTACTCAACCAACTTCAGACTAGAAAAACCTTGAGACCAATGGAACCTAGGAATCACAATTTAATTTTGAAACATGTTTAATAGATATGCAAAGTAGAAATAAAAAATGTAATAAAGATTCTAAAAATAAAGGCTTGCCTGAAACTAATCAGGTATAATTTGGTTCTGCTTCACTATGGCTTTTCCTTTTGTCCATCATCTAAAAGTGGAGGAGGAAAAGGCCATAAAAATAAACCATCCTCCACAAGGGACAAGTGAGTGTGGTTTTGCATTTCTCAGTACTGTATCTGAAAGATAACACAGCTTCTGCAGCTTAGAGGTCAGGTTCTCATAATGATTCCTGTAAGCCATCTTTCTGGGGGTTAATTAAGTAAACTGAATCCTAAAAGGTTTTATTAACAAAACTGACACTCTAAAGTGGCGCCAGGAGCATCTGCCATGACATGAATCCTCTCAAAGTGAAACGCATCGAACTACTCAGCACCTCTTCCCAGTGTTCGTCCATTCATGCCAGCATCCCAGAGGTTTGCTGCCTTTTGAGACCTCTGGGAAGTGAGGTCACTGGACTCACACCAGCAGACCTAATTTTACACTCACGTTATTTAAGTTTTTAATACAGCACAGGGCTTTTTTTTCAGGTGTTAATAGAAAAATCAATTTTAAGTCACAACAGCTGTGATCATTTTAAATATCACAGCTGTCATAGGCTGAAAATAACCAATTTGAGCACATACATTTCTGTTGCAAATACAACAAAATGAAAATATGATGGAATGTTAACTTCAGCTCCCACTGAAGCAGACTGTCTAATACAATGGCAGAGAACTTGCTTTAATTTATAAAATCAGGCTTCCATTTCATTGTTGACCTAGCCAACAGATGGCTTAAAAGAACAAGGAAGAGCATGGGTTTTAAGAAGTAGCCCTATGGCAACTGCCGAACATGTTTAATTATGGAAATAGTATTAACTTTGGAAGGGACTAGGCTAAATAGTCGATATCAAATTGAGAGTTCATTTATGTAAACATTTTGCTATGAAGACAGGGGGAGATTAAGTGGGATCCATCTACACATTAAGTGTTATTAAAGTCTGGGAGTTTCAATTATTATAGGACGGAGTCTAAACTCCTGTGAATTGGTGGTAACTACTGTCTTTCAGGAAGTAATGCATTTCATTCACATCTTTAGAAGCTCTAGTCACAGCATGAGACAATATACTTTCTTCCCTCTCAATACAAATGTCATTGCCTCTCAAAGACCAGGATGGAATTCTTAAAGAATATGTAAAATATAATAAAATAAAGATAAGGATTCAGCATCTATCATTCCACCATGTGCACAAAGTTGAAGTTGGTTTGCATGAGCTGTCCTGTGAATAATAAGTACTCTCCAAAGTCTAGAATTCTATTAGTAAATACTGCCATCTCTGCTGCAGAGAAATGTAACTCATGTTGGGAAAATGATACCCCAGATTAAGAGCACAAAGAAGTAGAGGAAAGACCCAACCTTCAAGCAAAGCATTGGTAATGTTATATCACCTGCATTTTACAGAAGTTTCTCCAGGTCTTTCTAACCTCCTGGCAGACACAGAATCAGAAAATAAAAATCTCCAGTATTCCTTCCAGATCTTCGAGATGCCCAGTATAAAACTGAAGAGTTGGCTGTATCTGCCACTGAACAACTTCTACTAAGTCTGACCTTCCATTCTCCCCAGGGAGGTTCAGTGCATCAGGTACAGGGAGACCTTGCAGTCCTGTGACATTTGCGTACTAATTCCAAAGCTACACGAAATACATTGTAGTCATTTAATCACAACAACACACACAAAGGCACTACAAAGTGAAACCACACTTGTTAAACATTTGTCCCAACCCCCACATCACACAAAGGAAGCCTAAGAAAAAAACGCCATCCACCCTGCTCAGAACTGCTAGGCTCTTCTGAATTGTAATAGCAGGTGCAGAAATAATAACGTGCTGGCCAATCAACTTTTTTCCCTCTGATTTGTCAGTTTATCTTAATAATGCCATTAGGAATGTAAACATTTCTGCAATTTATATTGAAAAGTCAATAAAATAATGGGGTGCAGAATTTATCCTTTTTAATTTTTTAAGTAATACATTTGATTATTTTAATCACGTCAGTACTTAACTGGATGGAGTTTAAATATGCATGTAACATCAATTTAATTTGCTTTATTCGCTAGAAAAACTATTGAGTAACACAGTGTTCTTCTCCTTACTGAAAAAAAAAAGGCACAATTTAGGGAGAAATGGAGTCAAGAACACATTTCTGTTTTGTTCCTTTCTTGGAGGTGAGAATCTATCTGGTGCCTTCCAAGTGGCTTCCATTAAGAAAACTTTAGAATGGAAACCAAAGGGGTGAGGACCCAAGAAGAGGTGAGAATCCATGACACGCTCACTAGACGGCTGAGAATAAAAAACAAGGGGTGTTTCCACACTGTGGGTAAACTTTATTGGGCTCCAGTAATAGGGCTGTGGTTGGTAAACGCATCAACTATTTTGAAAATGGTGTGTGAGCTTTTCCCAACACAGTAATTCCCACTTGAACACGGTCATTATTGGTGCAGTCATTCAGTTCTTTAGAATTCTCACCCTCAGGTTTGTGGAGGTGAAAAAGCCAAGTCAGACGTTGGCCACCATTGTCAACCACCCCTGTTCATTTTCAGGTCAGCTACAATGGAAGCAGCTGGAATTCAACTCTTCCCCACGCGGTCCCACCAATTACCTCAATGCGCCCTCTCTCAAAATGAGTGTAATTTGGCCTGGAGGAAAGCACAGCTCTAGGTCCCTGGGGGATGCCAAGCAAATCCTGCCTTTTTTTTTTTTCCCCCTAGTGGAGTTGAAATCTGACCATCACATCTCGGTGATCACACTTCCTATCTCCCAGGTGTTTTAGCTTAATCTCTAAGCCAACTTGGGAAGGAATGACTGAGCTTTAAGTCGGGATTCTCCCCCAAACAGAAAGTTCAACCCCGGTGCCGCCTTCTATGTCATTCAGAATAAAATGCTGCATTTCCTTAAGAAACAAGGGAGGATTTGAGTAAAACTGCGAAGGTAATAAAGGCAGTCTGGAATTGAAGGACAAACATTATCAGAAAATGGAACTTTAATATTCCAAGCAGAGAATGGCACTGTAACATAAACACACCTGTGAATACAAGTTTAGTTTGGAAGTTAGAGATCTCTAGCCCTTCAAAGAAGAAAGCCTCTCAAAGTACCTCCATCTTCCAAAAGGAGGGAAATCAACTTGAAGAACGGTTCTTCAGAAGAAAACTTCTCTTTGCTCGATAAAATGTAACAATTATCTATACTGTTTACCTTACATGATATGATAATGTACCATGTAAGTTAATATCTATTTAAAAATGTTTAAAAGCCTGCAGGGAGTTCCATGTTCTAAAAACACCCAGGAGTAACTTCTAGTTCCACCTAAGTCTACAAAATACAATTCTTTTCTTAAAATGCCCCTATCACCTTGGACACATTTGTTTGTTTGTACACAGATCATTGTTACAAGACCCTGTCACTCTCGGAAAGAAAGAGTTTCTAAATGGTTAGGAACATGCAGAATTTCATTTGTGCCACCATCCATAATTTTTATCACATGTAATTATGCCTCATGTCATCTTAGAGTTATGTTTGAAAGTATTAAGAGCCAACAATGAATAAATAAAAATCTAATCAGACACACAAAAACTTGAGAACAGTTGATCTTCCACGGTTTTTCACTTATTAAGACGAGCAAATGTGTCTTTGTGTAAGTCGGACAATATTGGAGAGGATAAAAAGGCCCCATTACTGCATTACATGCACTTACTGCATTACATGCACTTCCTGCATACGCTAGGAGGCAAGCATTTAAGTTTGCTGTGGGGAACAAACATATGTTCCCACTGAATTCTCTTCTCAAGGTAAAAGTAAGCCCTGATTTGAACAACTTTTAAAATTGTCCCAGCCCGTGTCTAAAAATGGACACATTCTCACTGGCTCACAACCCAGAGGCTTTTGTTCTGTTCACGATAACTCTCCTGATGGCAGACTGCTAACCATGGACATGGCCCACCATAAAGGAGGACACCACGGCATTTCTCACGGTGTCGGTGACACCGTTTTCAGCTGGTTTGGGAATGGAACACACACAATATTCGCAGTTAGAAAATCTGACCATGGCTGCAGTTAAAGGAAGGTAAAAAAGCTGTTCAGCCAGTAAGGTGTAGAGAGAAAAGTAATTATCCTCAAGCCTTTATGGTGGCTTCTCAATATTTCACAAAAAAAAAAAAAAAAAAAAAAAAGGAGCATCACCCAAACAGACAGCTTTGTACTGTAAACCAAGTCCACAGTGTGGCAGGAAGCATGCAATTCCCCAGCACAATTTCCTGTGGATCAGTTGGAAAGGCATTTAAACAGCATCCAGCTAGCTTTCCCCCCTGACCATTCCTCTGCCTAGGCCTCCTTTTCCCTGTCCCAATGTCCTTCCTCTAACTCCTGAAACAATGCCATCACCTAGCGCTGGGAGCCGGATGCTTCCCAAGTGTCAAAACATTCAAACCCACCAGAAATCAGGGGTTGAATAAAGCGCACCACATACACATTTTCTTCCTAAGAAATTAGCCTCCCGGCAAAAATGTTCAAACTGGCATCCATGAATCTCAAGCAGGGATTTTTGGAAATTTAATCAGAGGCAGATGAGCAAGAGGTAGTAGCTAGAGCTTCTACAATCTCAAGATTAAGTGTCTGGTGAATATTTACCAGCTTAAACCTACAGAATAAAATCAATATAATTTTGTTTGAAGGAATTAAATACAGACAGAAAAACAATTTTATTATCTTAAAATCACTAAATTAAAATATTCTGCATGTCAATAATACCAAATAGCTCACACACACAAAAAGAACCCTAAAGTTTTCCTGCATGCTTTTTCTTTGATATTTTTTTAGATCAGTGGGCAACTAAAAAATTAGGCTTGTGATCTAAGCAATTTTTTTCTCTGTATTAGCAACTAAACCAACATTTTAAAAATTAAAATGCATTTATATTGGTTACTTTTATTTATAGTAAGGGTTCTGAAATAGTAATTGTTTAAAATATCTTTTAAAATGTCAACTACAATTTGCATAATGGATACACTATGGAAAACTTTAAAACCTAGTACTTATTTATCTGTAGCTGCCTCAACCATGATTTTTTTTTAAAGGGCCATATTAAAAACGTACTTAGCAATGTTATTTCTGGTGCTATTAAAATATTAATCATTTCATGTTGCCACTTTCCACGGCAAATGCAAGAGGGCTGAGTGAAGCCTTCGGACCCCCACACTTCAGCTTGGAAAATGAGGCTTACTGACTGTGATTGTCACTTGTGTGTAGGTGAACTGTGTTCCAACAAGGACTGTGAGCTGAGAGGTCCTGCTAGTCAGATGTTTCTGTGTTTGGGCGGCCTTCATATCGGAAAAGAGCTTGCCTTCATTTTTTTGCCTTTGAACTTTCTGAAGATGAAAGCCTGCATAATATGACCAACGGTTGGAGTATAAACATGGCGAGTTCGTTCTCATTTGCCTTCTGAGATTTGATGACTTGACAGATAACTATTTCAAAACAACTAGTTCGAAACACGGTTTGAAGCTTGTTAGTAGGAAGCAAAAAGAGCAATTAGAATAATCACAGGTTTCTCTGTACGGCTTAACACATGCACACGCTGGCGAGAGCCGATGGTGTGATCTGAAATTACCAGTAGGAAGAAATTTTGCCACTTTTGTTTTCAATTTCATTTGCCAGGATTTTATCTATGTGGAACTGCCATATTTTTAGATATTTTAAGCTATATGGAATTTGACCAAATAATTACTCATTAAAATTTGAATTCAGTGCGCACATAAAACATTAGAAAAAAATTAGGCTTAGAACTATTGCTATTTTCTTTCTTTCTTTCCTTTTTTTCTTTTTGGTAGACCAGGTAATACCCAGTACTTCTTATGGCCTAAATGAGGACAGACCGTGGCACAATTTGACATAAGTTGAGATAATAATGCTTAAAAGAAACATTTCTTCCATGGTTGAAGAATAATGCCTTCAAATTTTCAGTTAGCTGAGATTGGATCCACTTACATGCAAGGCAATAATGCATAGGGGAAAAAAAAAATCACACACAAAAAAATACTTGGCCAAGTTCACTGACCTCTCCCCTGGGGCGAGGCTGAGTTTTAAAAACATTTTCTCATTTAGACTCAAAATTTATTCTTTGGTAGCTTTTGGATTAGGATTATTCAAGGTCTTATTTTCATGAAGTCTGCACTTCAGGAGAAATCACTGTCTTACATGCAAGCGTGGAAGCAATTTAGGCATACTAACGGGGAAATTTTCTATCTTAAGGTAATGAAGTCCATCTACATTTTCCTTTGTCTGTCCCAAAATATCATTGATTAAAGTGTTTCTCTTGCTAGGAAGTAGAAGGAAAACGGATTTTACAATCCCTGTTTTTGCTGGTTCAAAAAGAAGATAATCATAATTGTCATGCTGCTCTGTATTCTTGCTGCAACCTAAAAATCACAGTGTTTGGGAATGATTTTCCATTTTTCTTCTTTTGTTTATTCACAGGGAAAAACCTGCTTCCTCTAGTCTCTCTCAGTTCAGAGAGTTCAAACTGAATTTAAACAAGTAATTGACTTGTCACTGGGGGGGAAAAAAAAAAGAAGGAATTCAGTGCTAGGCTGTCTTCAGAGGAAAACCTGGGCCACAGAGATGGCCAGGCAGAACAGCTCAGGTTGAAATGCACAATGGACTCATAGACATACACACTCAGGACACATAAACAGTCAGACCCCAGACAAACAAAATTCTAGAAAGGTAAAGTCATGTCCATAGGCATGTTGAACAATTAACTCATGGCATATACAATCTCCAAAAGATGTCTGGTACTAAACTGAATGCAGCTGAATGTAGAACTGGAGCCGGTACAATACACACTGTAGAATAAACAGAAATCCATTTCCCCAGGGTACGCAGGAGGGTGTTTTGGAAAGTGGTCTAGAACTGGCCCTTCTGTGGCGCACACACAACTGGACTTCACTGACCACTTCATAAAGTTAATTCGAAGCACTGGTAACTACCCATGGTTTCCAACATTTTCTGCTGAGGCTGTACAGGGTTATTTTTTCTAAATATAATGTATGTACAATTTGCCTCTTTCTAGTGTTTGAATCAATAGAGATACACATCACCAGATTTGTTTTTAATAAACGTCTTAAAACAGTTCCTATAAATACATTTCCTGTGACAGAGTGATCTTGATTTTATGAGTACCATCCTCTCAAAAAAAAAAAAAAATCTAACAACCAAAATATTTGGCAACTGTGAGGGCATATTAGTGATATGATGTCATAGTCAGCATTTTCTTATGGTAGAGGCAATTGGCAAGCTGAGGAAATGGAATACATATTTTTAAAAATTCCTTTGGGCCATAAGGAAATTAAAATGCCCAAGCCTTAACTAAAAATTTGACAATTCAGCTGCTTAAGATGCAAAACTAATAATTAACATATAAAATTCACATCACTGGTAACCCCTAAAGTTAAAAACCATAACAACTTATATTTGTTGTAATACATAATGTAACATATAATCTTTTCATGCATATGCATGTAATATATAATGCATAACATATAATTCTTTAATGCACAGGGCAACAGAATTTGGGCTCTCTCTTACTATTTCAGAGACTCTTCTGTCTGCTGATCACACTAGCATCATCGTTGGTGAAGTTTATATGAAAGGTGCTTCAAATGGTATTGATTATGGTGTGTTTGGAAATGTCCAAGAAGCATCAGGCTAAAGTCCTAAGTAGGTAGGAATCCCTAACAATCGCAATTCAGATACAATTCTTTTTAAAAAATGAGTTAAATAATCCCAATATTTAAGATCACTGCTTTAAATACTGATCAACTTAGAATCCAAGCCATATACTTCCAATCTACTTTATTCACCACATTTAACTATTGTTCTGAGTACATGTGATATTCTTTAAAAGGGATTTTAAAAAGGAGAGTATTTATAAACTTGTGGTGATTGACTGATACTTCAAAATAAAAGTAATAATTCAACAGTGGCTAACTCATAGAATTGGGTGTTTGTTAATCTCCTTAAACCACACTCTCAAATGCTTATGTATATGTATACATACCAGTGTAGCCCACTAGAAATAAGCATTGTGTATACATCTGTGTGTACATGTATATATATGCATATATATATGGGCTTACATGCATATAACAGCACACACACATTTAATTTGCTTGCACCAATCAGTACAGATAAACTGGGCCTCCGTGAAAGCTCTGATCGGTCCCTTTTGACCCAACTAGCACACTCTGATTAAGATCAACCCAAATGCAAGTTCAAAGTACAAAATGAAAACAGTTCATAAATGGCAACTTTTCACCCCCTCCCCATTCTTTGCTATTTTAAAGTGAAATCTTGCTCCTCCATTGCCCAACTCTTCTAAGAGCACCACATACCAATTTAAAAAATATTGAAATCTCTTTCCTTCAGAGGGCCCAGGCAAAGGAAGAAAAAAAATAAAATAAACCTCCAGATGGCAAGTATAAACCTT